>JBBMKD010000001.1:114011153-114022940 GCA_037834095.1 Argya squamiceps
AAAGAAAGAAAGAAAGAAAGAAAGAAAGAAAGAAAGAAAGAAAGAAAGAAAGAAAGAAAGAAAGAAAGAAAGAACTGGCTGTCTGTACAAATAAATGGGTTTTCCCAACCTGTCCAGAGGTTCAGGGAGCTCCAGGAAGCAGCAAACCATGGGATTTCTTCCTGTTTTTCAGGGTGGCTGAGCCTGAAGGCTTTGATCAATGCCATATTGGTTTCCAATGCTTTAAAATTCTCTTAACATTTGGAAAGCAAGAAATGATGTGGCAAGGTTTTCTCTGCCCACCTTTTACCAACATCCCTTCTGTCAGCTCCTGGCCATGAGCCAAGCCTGAATATTTCAGAAATGCAAAGTCACTGGATCAGCTGGACACCAGTGAGAAAGAAAACTTCAGGAAGGCAGAATTAAAATTTGTAAAGGTTAAAACATTCCCATTTCTCCTCATGCTGCTGGATTTGGTGTGGCTGGGGATGAGCCCCTTAGATTAAATCAGTTTATCCCTCTGGAAATTCTCACTTACTTCGGGGTTCCCGAGGTCCATCCACTGTGATCTTGATGGCTCTGTGGTACGTGGCCACTTGGGGAGGATTTGTGAAGACTGTGATGGTCAGGGTGAAGCTTTTCCCTGCAACAGGAAAAAAGGAAAATGTTACTGAGCAAAAAACCAAAAAAAACCCCAAAACAAACCCAAACAAACAAACAAAACCAACAAAAAACCCATCAAAAAACAAAACAAAACAAACCCAAAAAACAAACAAAAAAAGCCAATCAAGCAAAAAACCCCAAAACAAAACAAAAAAGAAGTAACCAAAAAAAAGCCCCCAAAAAACCCAAAAAACAAAAACCCCCCAAAAACTACCTCCCCCTGAGCAAGTGCTGAGAAAAGCAAACTCTTCATTTCTGGTAGAGCTCAAACCCCCTGCAAGGCACAAAAAGGTTTTATGGGGTGTAGAATCCTGGTGTTGGATTCCTTCCCTCCGTGGCAACTGCTCAAAGCTTTCGGGGAAACAAAATTAATTTATATTTAAATCATCTACTCTCTATCTAAAAAAAAATAAATAAATAAAAGGAGGTTACCCTTAACAGTCAGGGTTTATCTGATGTTCCTGACTCTGGGGTGTTATCTCCCTAAAGGGAGGTTGGGAAATCGTGGCTGCCTTTTCCAAAACTGCCACGGGAATCGGAGCAGCAGCACTTGTTAAAAAGAACCAGAAATGGGGGCTCAGATCCCCCAGGCAGGCTGTAAAAATCCCAGCAGGAGATCAATCCCATCCTGTGCAGCAGAGCCCTCTGAAAATCATCTGCTACTGCAATGCCAAGGAAGAAGGGAATGGAAAAAATAATAATAATTTAAAAAATCCCTACGGCTCGTCCACAGAGAATTAAAACATTTTATTCTTTTAAAATAAAAAAATCCACAGCAGAGGATCAGGCTCAGTTTATTATTCAGCAAGAAAACTGTGAAGGCCTTTCCCAAGTTGTTCTGTGCATGCCATGGTTTTATTTTGGGAAAAGCTCTGCTACCCCTGGATTTGCTCCTGGCTTTTTTACAAGAACAGAAGTAACATTCTGCATCTTTGCTGAGACCTCAGATGATGGTGTTGGCCTTGGCAGCAGTAAAAACATTGCCTGGCAGCAGCTTCAGCAGCAGAGGACTGAGAGACTGACAGGAATCTCTGTGATCAGCCAGAGAACATCAGGGGACGTCACCCCCCGTGGGACAACCAGGAATTGTTGGGAGAAAATTGAGATTCTTCCTTTTTCTCCCTCATTTTCCCACCTGGCTCCAGACTGAGTGTGGAGTTTCTTCCCTTACACCCATTTTTATTCAGTTTTGCTTCAGTTAGCTTTATAAATAAGGTTAATTTGAAATAGAAATTGATATAAATATGTGAATATTCGTGGCAATTCCATCCTGCCCTTCATGAAGCCCCCAAAAATGCTCTGCAGGCACTTCAAACCCTGCTCCTGGAAATTGTCCTCATCCCATCCCTGGGAATTCAGGCTCAGCCTCCCCACCCTGAGGATGAGGAGCTGTGGGAGGTGAAGAGTCTCACCAGGATCTCACAGGGATGGGGAACACTTTGGCTGCTGCAGTTAAACCCAGCTCTAACCTGCAGTCAGCAGAATTTAAACCAGGCCTTGCAAATCCCAGTGTCCTCCCACATCCTCATCCTGGCTAAAAAACAATCCAGGAGATGGATGGGATTGTAAAGATCATTTCACATCCCTCTCTCAGGGCATTTGGTGCTTCATCTACCCCAAATGAGGATGGCTGAGCTCCTGACGTCCTTTAAATGTAAATTTTGTGATAAAGCTTTACAGCTTTGTTCATTTTTCCCTGCCAGCACAATAGAAGAGGCATCAGGAGCAAAGTTTGATAAATTCCCTCCCAAAAAGCTTTGTCACTCATCAGGGAGGGACCTGGAGATCACAGAGTCACAAATATTCTGCCTTGGGACATAAAAGGATCATCAAGTCCAGCTCTCAAGTGAATGGCCTGGACAGGGATTTTCCTTCTTTCCAAAATATAATTTATTGTATCACTAAATACAACACTTATCACTAAGAAAAACTTTGAAAATATACTTTATTCTCTGGGCTAATCTGCAGTATTTTCATCTGGCTCCCAATTTGGGATGTTTTTATGACAACTGATCACATAATCAATATATTTCTTCAGAAGGTTCTGGAGAAGCTTCTATAGAGAAAATAAATGCAGGGAAAACCCCAAACACAGCAGTGAAAATGCAGTAAAATGTGGCCATAATTCCAGTCTCTAAAACCAGAATAAAGAAGAAGAGGGAGAAAATTTAGATTTTAAAAATTTTAAAATATGCTTCATTTACTGGACTAATCTGCAGTATTTCCATCGGACTTCCAGTTTTGACACCTGCTGCTCTGCTAGAACATATAATCCATTTATTTCTTCAGACGGCTCTGGAGAAGTTTCTACATAGAAAATAAATGTAAGAGAAATACCAAACACAGCAGTGAAATGTGGCCACAATTCCAGTCTTTAGGACCAGAATAAAGAAAAGTTCCCACAGGGATAATGGCCTGGACAAGGATCTTCCTCCTTTCCAAAACAGAATTCCCTGTACCACTAAATACAAAATCTAAATAAAACAGAGAGAGAATGTAAAAATATATTTCATTTAATGGATTAATCTGCAGTATTTTCATCTTGCTCCTAATTTGGAATTTTTTTTGACAACTGCTCTGCTAGAACACAATGTCAATTCATTTCTTTAGAAGGCTCTGGAGCAATTTCTATAGAAAGAGTTTTATATAGAAAATAAATGCAGGAAAACCCCCCAACAACAATGTAGCAAAACAATGCAGTAAAATGTGGCCATAAATCCAGTCTCTAAAACCAGAATAAAAAAGAAGGGTTCCCACAGGGATAATCCAGTCCAGCTCTCAAGTGAATGGCCTGGACAGGGATCTTCCTCCTTTCCAAAATAAAACTCCCTGTATCACTAAATACAAAATCTAAATAAAACAGAGAGAGAATTAAAAAATATACTTAATTTACTGGACTAATCTGCAAGATTTTCATCTTGCTCCTAATTTGGAATTTTTTTTGACAACTGCTCTGCTAGAACACGATGTCAATTCATTTCTTTTGAAGGCTCTGGAGCAATTTCTATAGAAAGAGTTTTATATAGAAAATAAATGCAGGAAAACCCCCCAGCAACAATACAGCAAAGCGTGGCCCTAATTCCAACCTCTAAAACCAGAATAAAGAAGAAGAGGGAGCTGATTATTTATTTTTTTTTATGATTTTTTCCCAGAACAGACTCGACCAAGCCCGACTGGGGCTGTGACATGAGCTGGCAGAGCAGGAAAACTCTCCTTGTTGCTCCTTGTTGCTCATGAACCACATCCTGGTTAACCACAGCCCCTAAAACCACCAACCTGTGTGTCACTCCCTGCTGCTCACCAACAATTTTATCCTATTTATTTTAGCCTTTTATCCCCTTCTGCCCCATCTCCATCCAGCTTTAGAGGTTTTATGGCTCCTGCATCATTCATCCTTTATGGGGCTGGTTAACAAAGGTTGGATTGGAGGGGTTGGCAGTTAAATGTGGGGTTTATTGCTGGTTTGGGGTGGCAGCAGGGCCTGAAACATCTCCTGGGTTTTATGGGTTATGATTTTATTTCTAACAACACTCGTGTGATGCACCCAGAGTGTCTGCACAGATAAATTGCCCAAAACTGAGTCAGGCAGAGAGGACTTGACCTTGCTGGGGACTGGAAACAGGCACCAAACACCCCCAAAAAGTCATCCTGAAACTCTGGCCTTGTTTGGATGCCTCCAAAAATCACCCTGAAAGCATCACAGCAAACCAGCACCGTGAGCCAACACCAAAATCCAGGAGCCTCTGGGTTCAACATTCCCATAAATCAATGGAAAACCACCCAGAAATCAGCTCAGGGCTGTGTGGATGGAAACCAATTGTTCCAGGGAGTCTTTGATGAAGATGAAAGGGGGTTTGGGGTGCAAGAGCCACTTCTTTTAGGAAAGACTGGATGTGGCACTTGGTGCCATGGTTGGGGTTAGGTTTGGGTTGGACTTGATGATCTCAGAGGTCTCTTCCAACCTCATGATTCTGATTCTGATTCTGATTCTGATTCTGATTCCAATTCTAATTCAGACCCCATTTCTCTCTAGGACTATCCCTGGTGGTTCCTACTACAGGCACCTGATGAGCACCAGGATGAAATTCTCCAGAGCTGGGACAGGGCTCTGCCTTTGGAAACCTTTCCCACGGACATCAAGGCCTCAAATGTGTGAGGGCCCAGTCCAGGATTCACTGCTTCCATCTAAAGAAATAAATTGACCTCGTGTTCTAGCAGAGCAGTTGACAAAAAAAACACCAAAAAAACAAACCCAAACTGGAAGCAAGATGGAAATACTGCAGATTAGTCCAGAGAATAAAGTACATTTTTACATTCTCTCTCTGTTTTAGTCGTCTTCCCTCCCAACCAGGGTAGGAAAAATTGCTTGGGAATGTTGATTATTGCAGGAGGTGTCGGGTCAGAACCCTCCCAGAAAGAGCAATGGAAACAGGAGCAGTCCTGGCTGGAATCCTGGTTGAGTTTGGAAATCCTGGGATTCTGGCTGGGTTTGGAAATTCTGGAATCCTGGCTGGGTTTGGAAATCCTGGGATTCTGGCTGGGTTTGGAAATCCTGGGATTCTGGCTGGGTTTGGAAACCCTGGAATCCTGGCTGGGTTTGGAAATCCTGGGATTCTGGCTGAGTTTGGGAATCCTGGAATTCTGGCTGAGTTTGGAAATCCTGGAATCCTGGCTGGGTTTGGGAATCCTGGAATTCTGGCTGGGTTTGGAAATCCTGGGATTCTGGCTGGGTTTGGGAATCCTGGGATCCTGGCTGGGTTTGGGAATCCTGGAATCCTGGCTGGGTTTGGAAATCCTGGAATTCTGGCTGGGTTTGGGAATCCTGGGATCCTGGCTGGGTTTGGGAATCCTGGAATTCTGGCTGAGTTTGGAAATCCTGGGATCCTGGCTGGGTTTGGAAATCCTGGGATCCTGGCTGGGTTTGGAAATCCTGGAATCCTGGCTGGGTTTGGAGATGTGATCTGGACACTCTGCTGAGGGGTTTGGTAGAGACTGGAATTCCCAAAATGCCTTCAAGTTTGATTTGGCAGCTGAAATGATGGAATTCCAGGATCCCTGAGGTTGGAAAAGCCCTCCCAGCCCATGGAGTCCCACTGCCCACCTTGTCCCCAGCCCAGAGCACTGAGTGTCACCTCCAGGTGACACCTCCAGGGATGGGAGCTCCACCACTTCAGATGGGTTCTGAGTTGTCCCCACATTTATAGGATTGCTCAGGAGGTCCCTTGAGACTGGGCAGAAAACTGAGAGAACTTCAGAGGAAGAACAAAACACAAAATTGAAGAGGGAAGGGCCTCAGGCTGGGCCAGGGGAGGCTCAGCTTGGACAGCAGCAGCAATTTCCCCATGGAAAGGGTGCTCAGGCCTTGGCAGGGGCTGCCCAGGGAGCTTTGCAGTGCCCATCCCTGCAGGTGTCACCTGGAGGTGGCACTCAGGGTGACAAGGTGGGCACAGCTGGGACTGCCTGGGCTGGGAGGGCTTTTCCACCCTCAGAGATCCTGGAATTCTGTGATATTGTCCCTTCAACCCAGGCCTTTCCATGATTCCATGATCAACCTCCAAGATCAAAGCCTCTGCCTGTGCCCTGCCCTGAAATCCAGGAATTTGAAGCCCCCATTCCATGGAGAGGCTGGAGCAGAACCTGCTCTGCTCCTGAAGGATCTCACTGGTCTCCAGGAGGATCTCAGTGGCCTCCAGGAGGATCTCAGTGTTCCTGAAGGATCTCAGTGATCTCCAGCAGGATCTCAATGGTCTCCTGAGGGATCTCAGTGTTCTCCTGAAGGATCTCATTTTTCCTGAGGGATCTCAGTGGCCTCCAGGAGATTCTCAGTGATCTCCTGAAGGATCTCAGTGGTCTCCAGGAGGATCTCAGTGATCTCCTGAAGGATCTCAGTGTTCCTGAAGGATCTCAGTGGTCTCCAGGAGGATCTCAGTGATCTCCACGAGGATCTCAGTGGTCTCCAGGAGATTCTCAGTGGTCTCCTGAAGGATCTCATTTTTCCTGAGGGATCTCAGTGGTCTCCAGGAGACTCTCAGTGGTCTCCAGGAGATTCCCAGTGATCTCCTGAAGGATCTCAATGATCTCCAGGAGGATCTCAGTGGTCTCCTGAAAGATCTCAGTGGCCTCCAGGAGGATCTCAGTGATCTCCTGAAGGATCTCATTGTTCCTGAGGGATCTCAGTGATCTCCTGAAGGATCTCAGTGATCTCCAGGAGGATCTCAGTGTTCCTGAAGAATCTCAGTGATCTCCTGAAGGATCTCAGCGGTCTCCAGGAGGATCTCAGTGGCCTCCAGGAGGATCTCAGTATCTCCTGAAGGATCTCAGTGGTCTCCAGGAGGATCTCAGTGATCTCCTGAAGGATCTCACTGGCCTCCAGGAGGATCTCAGTGATCTCCTGAAGGATCTCAATGATCTCCAGGAGGATCTCAGTGATCTCCTGAGGGATCTCAGTGATCTCCTGAGGGATCTCAGTGGCCTCCAGGAGGATCTCAGTGTTCCTGAAGGATCTCAGTGATCTCCAGGAGGATCTCAGTGTTCCTGAAGGATCTCAGTGATCTCCAGAACCTCCCTGAGCAGCTCTAGAGGGAGCTCAGCCCCTGGGAATGTCAGAGAGGAACCCAGGGGGAAAACACCAATCCTGGGTGACACCAGGGTCACATGAAGCTCCTGTGTCCTGCCTGAGTCATCCCTGAGCAGTGTCACCGTCAGCTGGGGCTGCAGGGGTGGGAGGAACAATTCTAATAAAAGCCTTTTCATGGGCAGAGGGGAAAAGGGAGTGAGGAACTGGTTGGACAAAGAGGCCACAACTTGATCAAAAAAACTTCATTTTGATCATTTTGGAAAAGTGATCCATGGGAAAAGGGTCATCCCAGTGGGAACAGGAAAAAAAAATGGAGTGAAACCTGAAATTTGGCTGTGGAAGGGGGAGAAAAAAGCAAAGAGATGAGGTTGGTGTAATCACTGCCTTTTACTTTTGGGTTTCATTCTAATAAACCTCCGCACCATTAATTTGGTTTGGTTGTTTGGGTTTTTTTTTTCTTTTTCTTTAAAAAAAAAAAAATGTTACAGGGAATTATTAAATAAAAAGAAGGGGGGAAAAAAAGAAGGAAAGCAGACAAGAATGTCTGTGCTGACAAGCACAAAAGGTATAAATGGCAAACTATGAAATGTAAGGCCCAAATGCAACTCAAATGACATTACAGACCTTTTTATTCTATTAAGGAGAGAATTCCACATTCTAGAGAGAAACAGGATGATTTTATTTTGGAGGGTTTTTTTATATCCAGCTTTTACCTTTTAGCCCCTTTGTACTGGCATTAAACCACGTTAAATGTTCAATTTTCCCCATTTTCCTGGCTCCTCACAGCATCTCCCTGGCTCTCTGCCACAGCCAGGATTTAAACATCTCCAGGACATTCCATATTCAAAAAATCAGGGCTGATTTGGGCTGGTCCTTATCTCTGAGCCCTCCAAATCTGATCAATAAATTGAGAAAGGCTGAAATCACTTGGGCCTTCATGAATTGACAGCTGCTCATCCCAAATTTTGCAGGTGTTCAAAAATCTGCACGAGGCCAAATTCTGTGCTCAGGTGGTGGGGGTTTCTTGGCTTTTTTTTGTTTGTTTTTTGTTTGTTTTGTTTTTTGTTTGTTTTGTTTTTTGTTTGTTTGGTTTTTGTTTGTTTGGTTTTTGTTGGTTGGTTGTTTTTTGGGGGTTTTTTTTGTTTGTTTTTTGGGGTTTTTTTCCCTCCAGCCACCAGTGAGGGTTTGACACAGGAGAAAACTTTGCCTCTTGTGTTTGATCTGGTGCTGCTTCATCAGAAGGGAACAAAAAAAACCCCAAAAAAACCCAAACCAAAAACCAAAAAGCAGCAGCTAGAGCAAAGGACATCAAGAAAAAAAAAAAAAGAAGACCATGATTTGTTTACCAGCAGCACCACAGATGCCACTGGATTTAAATATGAAATAAAGCTGTTATTCACCTCAGCTGGGGATGGTTTGTAAATTGTCACCAACGGTCCAAACACCCAAATGAGGGTGGTGGCCTGAAAAAAAAAAATGCACCAGGGAGAACTTAGAGCTTTTTCCAGCACCCAAAACAGACTTGAGACAAGGGATGGAAAGGCAGGAAAAGTTTGGGATGGAGGAGGGCAGGGCTAGATGGGATTTTGGGGAAGGAATTCCTCCCTGTGAGAGGCACAGAAAAATTGTGGCTGTCCCACCCTGGAAGTGTCCAAGACCAGCTTGGAGCAGTGGGACAGTGCAAGGTGTCCCTGCTCATGGCACTGGATGATTTTTAAAGTCCTTCCCAACCCAAACCATTCCATCATTCCAAGAACTGCCCCTGAGAATCAGTAACAGAAGGAAACTGAGCCATTCCTGTATTTTTATGGATTTTTTTTTCTCAGGTTTAAGCACGTGTCAAAGTGGAAATTTGGGAACTACACCCCCTTCCCTCCTCGTGCCAGAGCAGCCTGGCTGGGATAAACCCCACCTTGGGAACATTTCTCACACCAGGAAGTTCTGCTCTTGGTGTTTACACAGCAGCTCCTTACCCAGAATGAAATCTCCAGGGCTCAAAATCAATCCATGGTTTGTTCTGGGGTCCTGCTGCAAACTGCAACCCCCAGAAATACTGGATTTTTGGGGTTTTTTCACAATAAAAGTGGAAAAGCACCTTTATTTGACATGGTCGGTGCTGGCTTTTCCATTTTCCTTTCCTCCCCAGCTCCCAAATCCTGATTTTTTTTGTAATAAGGGTGGAAAAAAGCAGCTCATTCTGCAGGGATGTGGCTGATCCTGCCTTTTCCCTTTTCCTTTCCTTCCCAGCTCCCAAATCCTGATTTTTTTTTTTTTTTTCCCACACAATATTTGTGGGAAAGCAGCTCATTCCTGCAGGGACATGGCTGGTCCTGGATCTTCCCCTCTCCTTTCCTTCCCAGCTCCCAAATCCTGATTTCATTTTATTTTTTTCACAATATTTGTGGGAAAGCAGCTCATTCTTGCAGTAACATCATTGATCCTGGCTTTTCCCTCTTCCTTTCTTTCCCAGCTCCCAAATCCTGATTTTTTTTGTAATAAGGTTGGAAAAAAGCAGCTCATTCTGCAGGGATGTGGCTGATCCTGCCTTTTCCCTTTTCCTTTCCTTCCCAGCTCCCAAATACTGATTTTTTTAATGCAATAAGGTTGAAAAAGCAGCTCATTCCTGCAGTAACATCACTGATCTTGGCTTTTCCCTTTTCCTTTCTTTCCCAGCTCCCAAATCCTGAGGTTTTTTCCACAATAAAGGTGAAATAGCAGCTTATTCCTGCAGGGACATGGTTGATTCTGGCTTTTCCTTTTCCTTTCCTTCCCAGCTCTAAAATACTTATTTTTTTGTAATAAGGGTGGAAAACCAGCTCATTCCTGCAGGGACATCGTTGATTCTGGCTTTTCCTTTTCCTTTCCTTCCCAGCTCCCCAAATCCTGATTAATTTATTTTTTTTCCCCACAATATTTGTGAAAAAGCAGCTCATTCCTACAGGAAAATGCCTAGTGCTGGATTTTCCCCTTCCTTTTTTCCCTCAACTCTCAAATCTTGATTTTTTAATGCAATAAGGTTGAAAAAGCAGCTCATTCCTGAGGGAACATGGTTGATCCTGGATTTTCCCTTTTCCTTTCCTCCCCAGCTCCCTGCAGCACTCCAGCCATGCCCTTCACACTCTTTCCCTCCCTTTCCCCACCTTTTTTCCTGGCTAACAATTCCAATTCTGGGCTGGAAAAGCAGCAGAGCTGCTGCTGTGGGATTCCCAGAGCAAGGGAGGCCAGCAAAAGGTTGTGGAATCCTTTCAGTTATTTTGGTGAAGCCCAAATAACGGTGCTCAGCCAAAATGCACCAATTATTTGGGCACTCTGAACCTCAGGCAACACAGGAATTACATTGAGCAACCCCAATGACATCACTGAAATCAAGTCATGGAGACATTGTCAAGCTCAGCAGGCACTCAGATTGAAATTTTTTACCCCCTGTGGGTGATAAGGGAAGTCCCTGTCACTCTTGGGGGAGATTTTCCCTGAGCATTTGCTTCTTTCAGGAGTCAAAAATACCATCCTGAGCTGCAGACATGAAATATTGCCCCAGGCAGATGTGGAAGCTGGTGCTGCTCTTGGTTTAAATCAAGATAATTCAGGCCCTGAGTTTTGCTGCCAGCTGGGATCTCAATTCCTTAGAGGTGAAGTGAAAACATTCCCAAAAAATGCTTGGGAGGAGTCTTAGGTTCCATGAAAAGAGAAAAATCAGCCTGAACAGGAGGCTGGGGTTGCTACCTGGGACAGCAAGAGGCTGAATCAAGGGATGAAAAACTCCTCAGAGGAGTTTCAGGTGGATCCCAGGACACCAAAAGAGCACAAATATCTTGAGCAGCTTTCCTGGAGGGCTCTGGGGCTGCTCCCTAAAATCTCAGCTGCCTCAAGGAGATGGGAGGGAGGTCCTAAAATCACTTTTCCCCATTTTTCCTGTGCTACAGTGATATCAACAATCAAATCCCTTTCCTCAGAGAATCATCCTCCTGATGGGATGAACACCCAGCGTGCCAAAAACGTGTCAGTGCTGCTTTAAAACCACATTTCAGCTTTTTGTGCCTTCAAAACACCTCCAACATTTCACCCAGAGCCCTCAGAATCCTCTCCCTTGCACAAAAGGTTGAGAAACGTTGCAAGGGTGGGACTGAGCTCCCCAAAACAGCCACAATTTTTCTGTCTGTGAGGGTTTTTTTTTTTGGGGGGGGGGGAGGGACAGATGTTTACACTCAAATTTGACAATTTGTGTGCAGCCAGTTTCACTTCTGTGCTGCTGAGGGGTTTCACTTCCCCCGGGGCTGTGGTGATGACACCATCCTGTGATGATCCCACAAAAGGGCAGCCTGGTGGAAAAGGGCACCTGATGGACCTCCTGCCCTTCAGCAGTTTGGATTTGATGGGTATCCCCTGGAAAAATCATGGCTGGGGTGTAAAACAGGAGTCTCAGCTGGATTCCTGCTCTCCCTCCCTCAGGCTGCTGCTTCTGCCACCTCGGTGTGGTTTTCCCTGGGAATGTGTTTGAGCAGAGATGCCCCAAAAGCACAAACTGATCCCTGTCCCTCTGAGCAATCCTGAGCTCCTCAGCACATTCC
>JBBMKD010000001.1:114023306-114041790 GCA_037834095.1 Argya squamiceps
CCAGCAGCTCCACGTCCTCCCTGGGCTGGGCCCCAGGGCTGGGGCAGCTCTGCAGGTGGGGCCTCACCTGAGGGGGCCCAGGGGCACAAAAGCCACCCAAAGGTGACACCCAGGAGCTGACACAGCCACTTGTCACCTCTGCCAACCATGACAACCCCCAGAAATGCCCTGTGTGCTGATGGCCAAGCCCAGAGTGGGACTTGTGTATCAGAGTGTATTGATATTTTCCCTGTGGAAATCCCAGGTTTTGGGTTTTGTGGTGCAGGTGGTTCCTGTGGATGTGTCTGTGCACCAGAGCTACATCAACCTCTGCTGAATAGGGTTTTTTTTGCCCTCAAAAACAACCCCAGGGACCTGCTGGAGCTGAACTCTTTGAGGTGGGATGCTGCCTGAGGCTGTAAGCCTGCAGATCAAGTTTCCAAAATGGATTCAAGCATTAAATTCAGAGTGGGGAGTGAGGGAAGGAAGACATTTTAATGGAAAAGCCAAGCAGCCTCTACCTGGAAGTGGAGCTGCTGCAATAACCACCATAAAATTCTCAGGAACTTGGGTGGAGACAATAATTACAGGCCAGCAGGAATGAAGTGCTTGGGATGCCTGGCCCCTGCACAAGTGGCAGCACGAGGAGATCTCAGCCCTTAGAAACAAGAATTATTATTAAAATATCTGAAGGCTTGAAATAGAGACGCTCAATAGCCACAAACATAATGTTTGAACACACATTTCATTGATTTAATTATTCATTTAAAAATTATTCATTTTAAAAAAATAATTTTAAAAAATTCATTATTTTTTCCCCAGAAATGGCTTTAATGGAAATTTCTAATTTTCTAGATAATCTAGATTTCTAAATCATTAGAAGCATCACATGATCTAAATCACAGAAGCATCATTAGAAAATTCTAGGTTATTTAAAATCTGAATAATTAGAATCTAAATTTAGAATCTAAGTAAATCAAATCTAAATAATTTTAGATTATTTAGAAATTTTTTATGATGCTTCTAGGAATGGGCTCCCCAAAACCCAAATCTTTGCTTCCAAAAATCTAATATTGATCTTGATATTTAGATCTAGGATCTAAATATCGGGGAATTTTGATTTTTTTTTTTCCTCAGTGCAAAATCATTTTTTATTTGAAATAAAGTGCTCGTCTGGACCAGAGCTTGGGCTGCTTGTGGAGTGCTCAGAAATGACCTGACCTCCACAAAATGCATCCAGCTCTGCCCACAGACTGCCCTGAGTGCTGTGTCACTGCTGAGGAGTCCAGGGAAAAGGGAAAAACAGGAAGAGCAGGTGGAAAGGACAGTTCAGGATGAAATGGCCCCAATGCAAAGCTTCTCCCACCTTCTCACAGAAAATGCTTGAGGATCCTTAAGCCTAATGATAGCCCTGAACCCAGCTATAATTTCAGACCATTCATCAGCTTTTTTTTTTTGAGGTAGAAATTATCCCTCAGACTTTATGGGGATGACAGAGACATGGAAAAGGTTAAGGCCCAGATGCACGAGAGGATTTATCCGTCTGAAGTGGGATTATGTGCAAAATTCCACCTCTGACCTCTCCCCTTCCCCCCAATCCAGGGGGATTTCTGAGGGGGTTTCTCCTGAAAAACACCCCCAAACCCTCGAGGCCTTGAGTTCAGGTCCTCAGGCCTGAGCTCAGTCCAGAATTCCACCTCTGACCTCTCCCCTTCCCCCCAATCCAGGGGGATTTCTGAGGGGGCTTCTCCTGAAAAACACCCCCAAACCCTCGAAGCCTCAAGTTCAGGTCCTCAGGCCCAAGCTCAGTCCAGAATTCCATCTCTGACCTCTCTCCTTCCTCCAATCCAAGAAGATTTCTGAGGGGGTTTCTCCTGAAAAACACCCCCAAACCCTCGAGGCCTCAAGCTCAGGCCCTCAGACCTGAGCTCAGTCCAGAATTCCATCTCTGACCTCTCCCCTTCCCCCCAATCCAGGGGGATTTCTGAGGGGGCTTCTCCTGAAAAACACCCCCAGACCCTCCAGCCCTCAGAGGGGTCACTTGGCCTTGACCTGCAGCCTCTGTCCCTTCCCTGTGGTTTGGGAGCTTCTCCAAGGAATGGAGAGAGACAATTCCCAAAGGGATGGAGGGACAGGACACAGGGAATGGCTTCAAAGTAGGATTTGATGGGATATTGGGCAGAAATTGTTCCCTGGAAGGGTGAGGAGAGGCTGGGATGGAATTCCCAGAGAAGCTGTGGCTGCCCCTGGATCCCTGGCAATGCCCATGGTTGGACATTGGGGCTTGGAGCAGTGGAATGATCCTTAAAATCCCTTCTAACCCAAACCATTCTGGCATTCTCTGGCTGCTTTTCTGTTTGAACCTGTGATTTCTTCTCCCCTCCAAGCACTTTTCTCATCCTTGGCCTAATCCTCAGAGCAGCCAAACCTCCTGTCATGGCTGTTGTGGTTTTGCCACATCCCATTCCAAGCCACGTCCATGGCTCGGTGCATTGTCCTGGAAACCTGGAAAAATCCCTTTAAGACCTGGATTTTGCCTCAGTCCCTCTTCTTTCTGCAGTGCCAGGACAGGGGGAAGGTTCAGTCAAGGCAGGAGAAGCTTTGGCCTGAGCTCAGGGTGGCCTTGCAGGGCCTGAAGGAGCCCCAGGAAAGCTGGAGAGAGACAATTCCCAAGGGCTGCAGGGACAGGACACAGGGAATGGCTTCCCAGTGCTAGAAGGAAGGGTTATACTGGATATTAGGAGGGAATTGTTCCCTGTGATGGCAATGAGGGACCAAAATGGAACTCCCAGAGAAGCTGTGGCTGCCCCTGGATCCCTGGCAGCACCCAAGACCAGCCTGGATGCAATTCTGAGCAACCTGGGATAGGAAAAATTGTCCCTTCCCATGACAGGGGGGTTGGAATGAGGTGATTTTTACAGTCCCTTCCTTCCCAGCCCATTTCAGGATTCTGTGGCACAGCACAGGAGCTTGGAACAAACCCTCTCCATGCCCTGAGGAGCACTGGGGACCCCTGGGCAGAGCTGCAGGCACCAAGGAGCAGGGAAGGTGTGGAAGAATTCACTGCAAGACCAAATAGGAAAGGCAAGGAACACTCCCATCACCATCAGGGCCATCCCAGCAGTGAGGAATTCCACCTGAAGCTGATCAATCCCAACCTGACCATTCCTCCAGTGGCTCTCTGAGCACTGCAGCTGCCCTGGGACTGTTTCCTCAGAGCTGAGGGGCTTGAAGCAAGGATTCTCCATGCTGGAATTCCACTAATGCAGCTCCCATCGATCCCAGAGCTTGGAAAAGCCCTGGAGTCACTCCATGGGAAGGAGAAAATGAAAATTCTGCCATTACCAACCTGCAAGCTGTCAACTTCCAGCTCTGTGCACAAAGTCCAGCCTGTGGAAAACCTGTGGCTTTGCCAAAACTTTTTTCCCTTCAGTTCCTCCCAAAATTTCAGGGAACTGATGTGGACACAAAGCTCCAAACACCTCCCTGATGGCACTGAGCCTTCCAGGCAGCTCCTTCCCTCTCCAGAACCTCCTTCCTCCCTCTCCCTCCTCACACAGGTTCAGTGGGAAAAGCCAACAGGAATTTAGGATCATTCCTCACATCCTTTTTTTTTTGAGCCCCAAGCCTGTCCCAGTGCTAAAGGTTTGCACGGAATTCCCACCCTGTTCCCAGGAATATCATCCAGAGAGGGAGGAAAGGGGGCAGAGATGAAGGGAATAACAATTTGGAGACACTGAGAAAACTCTGTGGAAATAATATGGTGGGGAAAACATAGGGAGCAGAAAAAAGATGGAGAGATGCAGCGTTAAAATAATAAAAAAAAAATTTAACAGTCTATTTTTAATATTTTTTTCCTGCTCCTAAAGGGTTTTTGGAAGGGAACAGAGACTGATTCAGCCGGATGAGGGTTTATGCACATGACTGTGTTGGAAAAGACTCTCTTGACAGTGATTGTGAGCCACTGATTTGCAGCATCCTCACTCCTGCTCAAGTTCTCTGGCCAGCCCTAAGCCTAATTTATCTCCCAGCAGGATTTTATTTTGGTGACTAAATAGCTGCTCTTATTGGAGTTGGGATGTGGGGACACACACGCCCACAAAAATCAGTGTATTTTGACCAGAACTTCAGGAGTTCTGAAGGGTGGCACTAAAAAAAAAAAAAAAACAAAACCAAAACAACCACCCCAAACAGTAAAATAAAAACAAATTTTAAAAAGAATATAAAACCAACAAGAAAAAAGCTGCAGGGCAAACAGATCTCTCGAAACTATGTAACCTTTTCATCTCGAGAGGTGCTTTGTTTTCCCTAAACAACATTCTGGGAAGCCCTTTTATCAGGGCAAAAAAAAACCTCCAAAAAAAAAAAAAAAAACCAACTTGGGAAAACGCTCCGAGGGTGGCGTCTGCCTCATCCTCGCCGTTGCAAAAAAAATGTCCAAGCCGAGCTGTGCAGAACCAAAAAATAGATTTATTGTTATTGGACTGAGGGCAGTGGTTCAGCACTTGGCATGGCCACTGTTTACAGCAGGAATGCTCCCGGAGACAGGAAGTTCTCCCAGCCCTCTGCCATTATTTTTCTCCTGTTGACGCGTTCAGAGCGGGAGTTTATTCGCCTCCGATGAAATCTTTAATGTCGAGGCAGAGAGGGGGTTTTTTTTGGGAGCTGGCAGAGCCACTGCAGGCAGGCTCAGCCTCATCCCACAGGGATGGTTTTTTGGGAGTCCAACCCCTGGGAGGAGCAGCAGCATCATCCATGGGGTGAATTCCACAGTTGTGGATTCCCGGATCTTGCTGCTCGGAGTGAGGGAGCACCTCGGGCACTGGGAAAAGCTTTTCCCCCCTTCTCCTGCCACTTCATCCCTTTGGAGGGCTAGGTTTGCTGCTCAGCCTCATCCCACTGGATGAGGTTTTTTGAGAGTCCAATCCCTGTGAGGAGCAGCATCATCTGTGGGGTTAATTCCACAATCGAGGATTCACAAATCCTGCTGCTTGGAGCAAATGTGCCCAAGGAACTCTGGGCACTGGTAAAGGATTTTCCCCTCCTTTCCTCCTGCCACTACATCCCTGCTGAGGTTCCCTTTGGAGAGCTGGGTTTGCTGCTCAGCCTCATCCCTTTGGATGGGATTTTTGGGAGTTCAATCCCTGTGAGGAGCATGATCCATGGGGTTCATTCAACAGTTGTGGATTCCCAGATCTGGCTGCTTGGAGTGAGGGAGCACCTTGGGCATTGGGAAAAACTTCTCTCCCCTTCTCCTGCCACTGCATCCCTTTGGAGGGCTAGGTTTGCTGCTCAGCCTCATCCCACAGGATATTTTATGGGAGTTTAACCCCTGCATGGAGCAACATAATCTGTGGGTTTAATTCCACAATCAGGGATTCACAAATTCAGTTGTTTCGAATGAGCTCAAGGCACCTTGGGCACTGGGAAAAGATTTTTCCCCTCTCCTCCTGACACTACATCCTTGCTGAGGTTCCCATCCCTTTGGAGGGCTGGGTTTGCTGCTCAGCCTCATCCCACTGGATGAGTTTTTTTGAGAGTCAAACCCCTGTGAGCAGCAGTATCATCCATGGGGTTAATTCCTCAATCAGGGATTACTAAATTCACGTACTCAGAGCAAGCCCAAGGCACCTCTGGCACTGGGAAAGGTTTTTCCCCTCTTCTCCTGCCACTACATCCTTGCTGAGGTTTCCACCTCTTTGGAGAGCTGGGTTTGCTGCTCAGCCTCATCCCTTTGGATGGGTTTTTTGGGAGTCCAATCCCTGTGAGCAGCAGTATCATCCATGGGGTTTATTTCACAATCAGGAATTCACAAATATGGCTGCTCAGAGTGAGCCCAAGGCACCTTGGGCACTGGGAAAGGATTTTTCCCATCCTTGCTGAAGTCCCCATCCCTTTGGAGGGCTGGGTTTGCTGCTCAGCCTCATCCCACAGGATATTTTATGGAAGCCCAAGCCCTGCATGGGGCAGCATCATCTGTGGGTTTGATTCCACAATCAGGGATTCCTAAATCCAGCTACTCAGAGTGAGCCCAAGACACCTCAAGCACTGGGAAAAGCTTTCCCTCTTCTTTCCTCCTTCCATTACTCCCCTGCCAAGGTTTCCATCCCCTTGGAGGGCTGGGTTTGCTGCTCAGCCTTGCTGGGATTGCACGGAAATCTTGGCTCAAATTAATGACACAACCAAGCTGCCCTAAATCACTTCAAAATCAATTTCTCACCCCTGGCCTCTGTTTTTTAGGGGAAAATTCACTGTTCAGAACAGAATAGAGGGAGAAGAGTCCTTTGGAGAAGAGTCATGGAAGATGAGCCTCTAACACACACCCAGGGCACAGCCCCTTCCTTTCACTGAGTCATGAAATCATGGAATGATTTGGGATTGGAAGGAACAATAAATATCATCCAGTTGCCTGGGCAGGGACACCTTCCAGCAGCCCAGGTTGCTCCAACCTGGCCATGGACACTTCCAGGGATGGGACAGCCACAGATTCTCTGGAAAATCCATTCCAGCCCCTCCTCACCCTCACAGGGAAGAATTTCTTCCCAATATCCAAAGAAAATTCCCATTCCCTTCCACTGGCTGTAGCATCCTTTAAAAGCCACATCCTTATCAATCCAAACTCCAAATAAATATTTGATTTTAAACTCTATCAATTGAGTTTTTTTCCCCAGTTGCTGATGGATTTCTCCTGTTTTCATCCCATCTGGCAAAACTCTGCTGATTGTGACTCCAGGATCTGATCCCACGTCCCCTGCAGCATTCCAAAGGCTTGGAGCAGAACCTGGACGCCTGCTTAATACTGGTTTTACGACCCTGCTGAAGGGCAGCATCCTCTGTTTTGCACATACTTTTAGAATTTTGAGTGCATTTCGGTCAAAACAAATAAATAAAATCAATTTCAACCGAGTGCTCAAATAACGCAGCCTTGCAAAGAAAGAGCAAAATTCTGGCTTGGGAAGACCAATAAAAATAATTGGATTTGGAATCCCGGCCAGTAATTTTTTTTGGAGCTTGAGTATTTTTGAGATTTTTGTCTCTTAGAGTGATTTTTTTTTTCCCTGGGAATGATATCCAGAGGGAAGAGTGGTGACGGCAGAAATTGTGCTTGGTGAAATCTCTTGTGTTCTACAAACTACACCTGCTTTGGCTCTCTGGATATTGAAAAATGCCACAAAATTTACTGCAGTTCCTCTAATCCTGAGGAAATATAGGCATGGATTTAATTTTCCATCCTTTCCAAGCTGCAGGTTTTAAAACTCTCCTGGAGCTCCAACTCTCAGGTTTAGATTGAGATCTCCTGCAGCAAGCCAAGACACTTCTCCATTAGCTGCTCTCAGGATAACCCATTAATAATCATTTTCATCTGCAAAACATGTTTATTTGTTGGGATTTTTTTGAATCGCACATGCTCCGAGGAAGATAGGAACTGGGAATTAATGATTCCATGAGGAAAATATTTCACGTTCCCCAAGCCACTGAGCTTTCCCTCTCCAACATAACTATTTATTTTTAATTTTAGCCAATGAACTTCTACAGTGTCAGACTTTTTTGCATCAGATCCATTTCATCAGAGTGACCTAAACCAGTTCTTTATCCACTAAAAAAACAGGGATACGTTGTTGCAGCAGGAGCAGTTGGAAGCTTGGAACGTTCATGAAACAGAGGGCGAAAAAATCAAGATTAATTTTGTTTTAAGCAGGTAATCAGGCCAAGGGGAGCAGGGGAGAGGCTGAGATTGGCTGGAGTTTTAAAAGGACATTTTTCTTCCCAAAATGACTCGGTTGGGGCTCCTGAGCCAGACGGGCAGGTTTGCCCAGTAGCATTCTCCAACTGGGCTGAGGAATCGGAGCCTTGGATCCCGGCCAAATCCAATGGAAATCTCTTTTGGTTTGAGGGGGAAAAAAAAAAGGCCAAATTGCTTTTCTACCACATTTCCAGGTTTTGGGTGACCTGTGACAGCCTCGCTCCTGTTTTTGGGTGTGAAGAAAATCCAATGTTTTGGGTTTTTAACTCTAAACAAGGCCGAGCATCATGGGGCAAACTCTGGGCATGAGGCTGAAACTTTGGCTGATATTTGGTGCCAAATATTGATGAGGGGAAATCAGCCCACAGATCAGGGGGATTGGCTCTTACCCTCCCAAAAGCAGGAGGAAAACATGGAAAATAATGTTTGATCCAGACTTGTCCTGCTGGATTTCACGGAAGACATTGAAATTATTTACGAAGAGCGTCAAGAACGGGAATTTCCTCCTCGGAAGGGACAGAGCTGTGGCTGCCGAGGGGATTTTAATGGGGACTTTATGATCACCACTCAAAACCACTCCTGGTTCTCCACCAGGGATTTAAAAGAAGGATTTTAAATCCCCTGAGGGACACAAGGAGGAGCCTCCACCGCGGCCTGAACCAACGTGAACTCTCAGCCCCAGCTCGCACAACGCCCCTGGCACCGCATTATCACCGGTGGCACTGAGCTGATCCCAGCTCAAATATTCCACGGCAAACAAAGTCGGGGCTCATTTTCCTGCAGCCGAGTATCAAAGGCAGCAGTACCCTTTGAAGCAGCCACCTTCTGCTGCAGGCTTTGTGCGAAATGCCGCAAGAACAGCAGCTCCCGAAAATCCCGCACAAAGGCAAACAATCCCCCGCCTTTGGAAAACAATCCCCTGGCGGAGGAGTAAACAAAAGCATCCATTAGTCACCGCCCCAAAGATGGGCAGGTGAGGATGTTGAACCTGACTAATAGCACGCAGCATTCCCCAAATCCCTCTACTTAAAGGCTCCTCAGCACCTGGGTCGGGATATCACACCTGGGAATCCCAGGTTGGTGCCCGTGAGCGGCTAAAGGAGCAGGGTAAGAGTTCCCTATTCCCAAGAAATAGGGCCTGCTTTGTCCCAGCTGCTGGATTTTGACCTTGAGGCTCCCCCCCAGTTGCCTGTTATGATTTCCAGCCTCATTACCATGGCCAGGAACTGAACTACAGGTTTGTTTTTATGAGCTTCTCCAGCACTCTGCCAGCTATTCATTTGAATCTCCTAAACAGTCAGCTCTGAATCATAATGCAAATTCCATTTACTGAAAAGGTGGTACCTTTAATATTCCAAATGACCACGTTTAATGACTGATACTTTTAGACATTACAGCATCTCTCATGTTTTCAGTAAATGGATATAATTTGCTCTGCATTACCCTATTATTAGTCCTCACTGGCATTACAAGGCGACGTTCTCAGCTGTGGGTGTTTTCCATTTGAAGACGGCCCAAACAACACAATTTGCTGCCTCTGTACCCTCAGCTAAAAAACCCTGCAGGACCCAGAGGAAAAACTGGATGAGGATTTTATCCTTAAAATGTCTTTAGTGCTCCGGTAGGGCCGTGCTTTAGCAGCGTTGTGTTGGTGTTTGTGTTGGAAGGGTGTCCACGGGTGATTTTCACTTCAAAGGCAAGGAAAAGCTGTTGTGTATAATCAGGAGAACTTCCTCGCTCTCTCCAGCCTGACACATCCCCCGTTTGGAATAAAAGCCACAAGTGGGTCAGCTCTGGGACTCTCCTGAAAATCAGGAACCCGCGTGTGGAACCAGGACACAGCTCGGGTGTCGCATGGGAACAGAGGGAGGGGAAGGTGGCGAGGAAGAAGCAGCAATTTCTGACTTCTGAGGGACACCAGAGCACAAATTGCTCCCAAATGAGACCTTCTGAAATTCAGGAGATGTTGCCCTGTCACTAAATTGTCCTGGAATAACGCTGGAACACCATAATGCCCCACTCCAATTTTAAAGACAAATTAAACAGAAGGAAAATACATAATAAAATACCACCTTGAGTCCACACTGGAAATGTGATGGATTTTCATCCCTGACCTTAAAAGAGAGAGGCTTCTCCTTCTCCTGAGCTTTTTCTGAGCCACAACTCGCTGGCTTCCATTTGGGGGTTTGACTGAACCTCCCCAAATTCCCCTCACCATTCTGTTGGTTTATTTTAAGCGCTTCTCTTGGAATTGATGGGATTTAGGAGTAAGGAGTGGAGTTTTAAAGGGAATTCTGCTGATTTTTTTGGAACGAAGCTTTGTGCAGTTGCCCACTCACGGGCAACGCTTCAGGTGCTCTTTGCAGCTTCCTAGTATTTTTATATAGTCCCACTCTAAGTCAACTTCAACTCTTATTTGTTATTTATGCTCCAAAAGCCTTTTTATTTCTCCCAGTAACTACTGGTTATGGCAGAGAGAAGTCAGATTTTAAAGCCCTCTGTCCTGCCTGGTCTCTCCTCTCCATGTTGCAGGAGACAACAACTGCTGTGACTGTTGAATTTTGACAGAAAAAAAGGTCGGATGAAGAGCTTTCAGCAGGTCAGGAACCTGTGAAATTTTTAGGTCTGTGTGGGAATTATTTGTATTTTTAGCCTGACTCTCTCTGTTGCAAAGATCAGTTTTTGCAGAGAGCACTGGTGAGGCCCAAGATGACCACAACCTGAAAATTCTCACTTCAAACTGAAAACCTGCCACTTAAACCTAACCACAGGTAATATTTCGCTGCCTAAATCAGCAAGAGCAGCTGCCAGAGTCGAAATGTCACCCTCTGGGTGGCTTCTCACTTTTTTTTTTCCCAATGGGATTTCATTATTTAAAAATCAAGAGCGATGCGGAAAACGGGCTGGGAAGAAACGTGGAAACGCAACCCACCCAGCTCATCCCACGCCTTTGGAACAGAACTGCTACATTTTCCAGCATTCCCTGGTGGATAAAAAATTCCCAATTCCATATCCAGGGAACAAAAGATGGAGCTGGAACATTTCCCTCTCATACCTCTGCCACTCCTGCCCACGAAGCGCAGGTCGTTGAACCGTGCCACCTGGTTTTTCATGGCGGCCGTGGCGTTGCGCAGCTCCGCCGAGTAATTCTCGTCATTCCCGGCCATCACCGTCACCAGGGTCCCGTCGGGGACGTCCCCCAGGGCCACCACCTGCAACAACAACAGCAGAAAACCCTCAGTTCCCTTTGATTCATTGAGAAGGAAAATCAGGGGGAAGAAGCGGCGGGGAAAATCTGGGTGGGCCAAGCGGGTGTTGGAGGAGACGGGAATCGTTCCCGGTTTGCTGGAATGGGGAATCCTCTTTTTCCCCCAAATGTTGTCCCCTTTGCTGTTCTCTAATCAAGGGATTTTTCAGTTTGATGATAGAGTTTGAGCTCTGAAATGGTAAATTTCAGTTTGGTGATAGAATTTGAGCTCTGAAATGATAAAATTCCGCACTGCTAAATGACGGTTGATTTGTTGCTGCACTAAAATGTTTTCCAATCCAGATAAAAAATTCTTCTCCCCAAATCCTGGAGAACCAAAGGACTTAAGATAGTGAATTTTAAAAGCATCATTGTATTTTTAAAACACCCATTGTACCATAATTTATATTCTTGAAAAGGCATCTTTGTTTTTTACTACTCAGCGTGGATTTCTACCATTTTTAAACCTGATTTTTCCTAACAGTTGGACAGAAATTTTTCTTCCTCCATGCACCTCCAAAACACCCAGCATGGTGTGAAATGAAAAATGCTCTGGGATAAAAAATACAGAAAATGAGCTTTCCAAAAATCTCTGTAATTGTCAATAAATAAATTCAAGTAGCGGCCCTCGATGGTTTGATTTATATCAGGAGCTCTTAAAAGAGCTGCCCAAGCAGAAATCCAGAGCAAGGCCATGGAAAATCAGGCCTAATCAAATGTTTAATCCCAGTTTACTGAACAATTCCTTTTTTTTTTCTTCCTTCAGGAGCATAAAGCAAATAATTTTCAGACCTCACCCTCGAGCGGATGGATGGAAATCATGACCTGAACTAAGGACTTTCCACTTTTCCTAAAATATTTGTGCTCCTTGGTGCCAGAATCCATCAAACTTTTAGGAACACAGGATTCACTGAGGTTTTGATGGGAAATATAAAGATTTCTGAACATAAAAATTCTGTTCACACTGGTTGAATGATGAAAAAATTAATTTTTTCTTGTATCTTTCATGAATTCCCCAAACAAATTTAACCTGCTGGAATTCCGTGGGATCTCTCTCCATGTCCTCGGACAAAAATCAGAGCTTGAATTATTTTGCCTGATTTTCTTTAGAGCCCATTGCTGTTCCCCCAATTCCACAGCACTCCCACCACCACAAAAAACCAAAAAAAAACCCAGAAAAACAAACCCAGAGATAAAAACCCAGCTTGTTTTTAATTCCTCTTTTGCCCTCTGGAAGAGGAACCAGCCCTGCACTGCGTCCTCTGAGCTGCAGCTCGAGATTTTCCTTCCTCTTCACATTTTCTGACTTCAGTCCAGGCAGTTACAATCGGCTGAAGTTTGTCACAACCTGATTTTATTTCTCTTTTCTGATCTGTTTGCTCTTTAAAAACAGGAGCAGCAGCTCCTTTACTTGATCCAGCCCTGGTTTTTATTCCCCAGCCAAAGCCACCTCCCAAAAAATGAAATAATTCCCTATTTTCAGCTATTTCCCAGGTTTTTTGGGTTTTTTTCCAGAGGAGGCTGAGCTTTTCACTTCTGTCCTCTCCCTTTGCTCACCCCTAACCCTGATTTTCACTTCCACTAAAATCTCTGGGTCAAAATTCCCTCTTTACATCTTGATTTCAACTTCCTCTTTCCCTGTTCCTCCCCAGGCCCTGATTTTTGGGGTTTTTGTTCTCCTCTCTGTGCTGTAATTTGATTTTTTTTGGGCCTGCTCTCAGCTCAGGCTTTTCAGATTTCCCTGATTTTGGCAGAAACGAGGCCCTGCTGGAAACTGAAGCTTGGAAATCGTCACAAAATCAGCGACTCCTCGGCCAGTTCTTAAAAATTCCTGCAAAACCTTGATGGATCCACATCTAACAGAGGCAAAAACGGGGAAAATGGAAAATTAGGGCATTACCCTGCCATGCAAATATTGAATTTAAGGGAATTTACAGCAGGATTTTTAAGCTTTTAAGTTTTTCACGGATCCAGGGCCGGTTGTCTCTGACAGAAATAATTTAAAGCTTTCAAATCTCAACCTCGGCGATAAAAAAGGGGAAGAAAATCTGAAAAAAAAAACCGGAGTCAAAAAACTGACCCAGCCCAGAAAAGAAACTAGACTTGAAAGTCACAGACAATAGAAACAGAAATACAAATATTGACATTAGAAAAAAGACTAAACAGATAAGCTGGGACTTGTTACTGGAGTTATCAAGGACTTTGTTGTACTTTTTACCTCTAAAAATTTGGATTTCCCGAGGAGCAAGGAGAATATCGGCCTTGCAGTGCTGTGAGGTATCTAAATTCACTTCTCCTGCACCAATTAATCCAAATTGGCCTCTTAAATTGAGATTTGGATTCTTAACAGCATTTGGACAATGAATTTATACGGCACCTTATTGGTTATTGTGAATAATTTTTTAAAATCTTTCAGAATCATTCTTAAATTTAGGAGAAACCAGCGAAAATTGATCGTTTTGGTTTGAAATAACATCCCAATCCCGCAGATTTTTTTAGTGGATTTTTCTAAATGCGAGGAGAAAACTCTCTGCCTGCCTCTTTTTATTCCCACAATGAATAAAAACAACAAATACTAGATAAAACTCAGCTTTTTATCAGATGCAAACTAAAATTTTGACAGCAGAGGAATGATCTGAACTGATTTTTTTTTTCCTTTGGGCCAAATGATCTGAAAACCCCCCAATTTTAAAAACGGCTTTGCAAATACTTCATATTTAGCAGAAAAACCACCGAGATGTGACAAATTCTTTCAGGATTTCTCTCTCAGGAGAGACGATTTGGGGGGGTGAAGATGAGGAAAACCAGCAGGTGCCTCCCAGTCTCTCCTAATGAAACCTTTTCCTAATTTTCGGGTTGGTTTGATTAATTTTTTTAATTTTATTTTTTTCTCCTGGCTATTTGCAGGTGAAATTATCCCAGTTTTCCAAACTCCTGGAGAAGCTGCGGGGGGAAAAATGCTGAGGCTGCGGATGAGGACACAAAGCGGCTTGAAAACTTTGAAATTCCCTGGAATTTATTTTTTTCCAGGCGCAATTTTCACATTCCCAGTTCCTGTCCTTCCTCCACCACGCCGGGATGTGACCAGGAAAAAAAAAAAATAGGAAAAAAACCCGGGATTCCTCTTATCTCCCTTCCCGGCGGGGCGGAGCGCTTTTCGCTCCCGGATTTCTGCCTTCCAGCAGGAAAACTCGGCTAATTAACAGCCCGCTGCGTGGGGAAGGAGTGTAATAATTAATCTAAATGTGGGAATTTAGGAAGTGACCCCGTGCTCGAGTTCCTCCTCCCTTCTCCCCGCTCTTATCTGCGGAGAACAAGAGCAAGACACAATAAAACTTTTTCCCTCGTCAGCAGCGAATTCCCGAAGCTGAGCTGATTCCCCTTCTCCCTCCTTTCTCCTCTCCCCAAAACAGAGGAAAAGTTCCAGTCTGGTGGCCTTCAACACAAAAAAAAAGTTGTGCCGAGGCAGTCGGGGGTTAGTAGTGACCGCAAAAATTAAAAATAAGCTCGGGCTTGGCAAATCCCGATCCTAAATCGAGCCCTGAGGCTCCCGGGAGCTGCGTGTCCGTGCGGCTCCCGGCTGGGAGAAAAGGGTAAAGCCAAAAATTCCTTTTTTCCTCTTTTTCCTCCCCTCGCTCGGGAGCGAATCCGCAGGAGCAGCGAGAAAAGCAGCGAGTTCAGGGAGTCAGCGACAGTCCCGGGTCAAAAACAGAGCGAGAGAACGAGGGGCGGAGGATTTGACTCCAAGGGAGATGATTTTACTCCATGGGAGGAAGATTTGACTCCAAGGGAGATGATTTTACTCCAAGGGAGGAAGATTTGACTCTAAGGGAGATGATTTTACTCCATGGGAGATAATTTTACTCCAAGGGAGGAGGATTTGACTCCACGGGAGGATGATTTTACTCCATGGGAGGAAGATTTGACTCCGAGGGAGATGATTTGACTCCAAGGGAGGAAGATTTTACTCCAAGGGAGGAGGATTTTACTCCAAGGGAGGAGGATTTTCCCGGGAGCCGGGTAACGGGAAGGGAGGGAAGCACCACAAGCATCCCCCGCACCGCTCGGGACAGGAGGATGTTCTCTCCCATTCCCTTCTCCTCATCTTTTCCCGGATTTTATTTGGATTTTAGCAAAGGGACTCTCTGGAAACGGGGGCAGAACCCCGAGCGGTTCTGCCCGGGTTAGGCCGCGACTTTTGCTGTTGTTTAAAGCCAGGCAATAAAAGAGGAAATGCGGTTTTTTGGGATTGTGGCCGGGTTGTTTTGTGGTGTTTTCTCCCTCATGGAGTCCCTGGCAGGGGAAAACCCGAGCGGGGCCGGGGCTGGGGGCGGGCGGGTGTCCCCTGTGGGTGGCAGCGGGACAGAGGGACAGAAGGACCTGCGACCACCCTGGGTGACTTCTGGGGCATCCCGGAGCTCCTTCAGTTCCAGGAATCTGCTCCCCAGCGCAGCCAAACTCTGCGGGGCCAGATTTTGGAAATAAAATGCCTTTATTTCTATTTTTTCACCCCTTTTGAGCAGAGCCGCCTCTCTCTGCCGGAGTTCTGTATGGGGAGAAGAGGGAGGAGGAGGTGGCTGCTGCTGCTTTTCCCAAACCCTTCACATCCCCCGGCTGCCACCGCTCCTGCCCCGAGCGCAGATGGACAGGGAGGATGGAAGGAAGGACGGAAAGGATGGAAAGAAAGAGGAAAAAAAAGGATGGAAGGAGGGAAAGGATTGAAAGAAGGAGGAAAAAGGATGGAAGGAAAGAAAGGGAAGGTGGAAGGAAGGAAAGGGTGGAAGGAAAAGGAAGGAGGGAAAGGAAAGGATGGAAAGAAGAGATGGAAGGGTGGAAGGAGGGATAGAAAGGATGGAAAGAAGGAGGGAAAGGATGGCAGGAAGGAAAGGGTGGAAGGAAGGAGGGAAAGAAAAGGATGGATGAAGTAGGGAAAGGATGGAAGGAAGGAAGGAAGGAAGGGCGGGAAGGAAGGGAAAGAAAAGGATGCAAGGATGGATGGAAGGAAGGAAGGAAGGAAAGGTTGGAAAGAGGGATAGAAAGCATGGAAGTAAGGAGGGAAAGGAAAGGATGGAAGTGAGGAGGGAAAAGATGGAAAAAGGAGGGAAGAGAGGGAAGGAAGGAGGGAAAGGATGGAAGGAAGGAGGGAAGGGAGGGAAAGAAGGAAGGAGGGAAAGGAAAGGATGGAAGGATGGGAGGAAGGAAGGAGGAAAGGGTGGAAGAAAGAAGGGAAAGGAAAGGATGGAAGGAAGGATGGAGGGAAGGAGGGAAAGGAAAGGATGGAAGGAAGGATGGAAGGAAGGATGGAGGGAAGGAGGGAAAGGAAAGGATGGAAGGAAGGATGGAGGGAAGGAGGGAAAGGAAAGGATGGCAGGAGGGAAAGGACGGCAGGAGCACAGCGCAGACACAGACCCGACCCCCCATCCCCAGGACGCGCATCCACCCCCCGATTTTTTCCCCCACCATCCCCACACCCACCCCTACCCAAACCCTACCTTGAAGGCGATGGGCAGCGTCTTGTTGCAGCGCCAGTGCGTGGGCAGCACGGAGCAGAGGAAGTTGGGGCTGTCGGTGCGCACCAGCTCCCCGGGGTGATCCGCCAGGACCTCCACCATGCTGCGGTCTGCTCCTCGCAGCTTCCCCGGCAAAGCCCCGCCGTGCTCGGCTCCGGGCAGCGCCAGCGGCTCGCTCATCTTCCCCGGGCTCAGCGTGGTGGAGGGCGGCGTGAAGCGGCGGCTGGTGCTGGTATCTACGGGGATACGCATCACAACAAGCCTTTAGGGCCACACAACACCTCCACTGAGTTCCTACAGAGCGCGACTCCTCGGCCAGCCGCTCTCTGGGGACCAACATAAACGGGCGAGGGGTGAAGTTGTTCCTGTCCCCCCCCAGAGTTAATTATTATTATTTTTTTTTTTTTCTGATTGCCTTAACTCTCAGGCGGAACAGATCCCGTTAATCCCATAAAGCGTGAGGGTCGTGAGGCTTTACCGCGCACGGAGCCCGCGGGCGGGACGCGGAAAGTGAGCGGGGACGGAGCTCATCCCAAACTCCCAGGGAAAAAAATAAAATAATGATAATAAAAAAAATAGGGAGGAAAGCAAGCGGGAGCCTGAGCTTCCCGGTTTCTTCCAGGTGATTTCTCTCTCTGAAGTCCCAAGAGAAACAAAAATGCGCCGGCGTCTTCTGAAGGCAAAAAGAAAAAATTTTAAAAAATTGCTTTTTGAGGGAAATTCGGGGTTGTTCTTCAGAGGAGGCGGATGGCGAGCTCGGCTCGCCGAGCAAAAGTCAGCCGGCTACAACCGGGTATAAATTCACGGCCACACACACACGCACACGCGCATCTACCGGACTTCATCAAATATTTACAAGAGAATCTGTAGAGAGTTTAAACACAACAGGAATCCATTCATGTTCTCCGCGAGATTTGCTCTTTTTCTTTTCTTTTCTTTCTTTTTTTAAAAGCAGCCTTGAAAATGAGCTTCAGTAGTTCGGTCGGAGTTGCTCTAAGAGCGCTCGAGTCATGACCTTTCAGTCATTCTTGCGCAAAAAAGGAAAAGGAAAAAAAAAAGAAAAGAAAAGCTCAGTGCATGGCGTTCAAGCTTCAAATCTCTGTCTTTGGTAAAACGCTTTTCATTAATTTAAGGAAAAAATCGCGGCCGATCGAGAGCGCCGAGCTGAGAGGTTCCAACAGCTGCGAACTCGGGGCTGGGGATGTTGGTTAAATTGTGGGTTCTCTCTGTGGTTTTGTGTGTGCAACAGCGCTCTCTCTCTCCCACTCACGTCCTGCTCAGCAGTCAAACCGACAGTCTGCAACAACTTCGGCGCTCCTTGCCAATTCTATTTTTTTTTTCAGTATCTCAGACAGTCTTCCTCTAATTCGGCCACAGGAACCGGCTGCTCAACAATATCGGAACCGCAGCAGGTGGAAACCTGCTTTGGCAAACATTTTTTTTTTCCTTCCCTCTCTCGTCCTTGCCGGGATGGAGCCCGCCGCTCACACTGCCGAAACCCAAAAAAAAAACCCACCGGCGACCAGCAGAAAACTCAAAATTGCAAAAGCGAAAAAAAAATAATAATAAAAAAAACAAAACAAACCAAGAAAAAAAACCCCACAATCCCAACTCAGCGAAATCGCTACTTTGGAACGGGTGGAAATCTTTCCTTCGGCGGAACCAGGAGGCGGCGGGAGAAGAGGCGAAAGCACCGATCGAAGTTGCCGGCTGAGGTTTTAAGAGAGCAGCTCCGGCCTCCAACGCGTTCCCACTGCCGGGAGCTGCCCGTGGGGAAGGAGAGAATTCCTGCCGGGATGCGCGGTGGGAGCGCGCCCGGCCGGCGGCCGCCGGGGCTTGGCTTGGAGGTGGCCGGGAGCGAGTCGGGGCTGCGGAGGCGTGCGGAGGAATGTCATTCCCCCGGTGCTTTGCATACGGGGAGGGCACCGGCCAATCACCGCCTGACCGGGGCGCTGCCGCCGGGCCGGGGGCTCCCGGCATCGGTTCGGGCCCGAGCGACGGCTC
>JBBMKD010000001.1:114169710-114183230 GCA_037834095.1 Argya squamiceps
AGAAGGAGAAGGAGAAGGAGAAGGAGAAGGAGAAGGAGAAGGAGAAGGAGAAGGAGAAGGAGAAGGAGAAGAGAGGATATTTAGGGTTTCTTATGGGAAGAGAAGAAGGACAGGGATTTAGGGGTTTATTCCAGGAAGAGAATAGGACAGGGATTTAGGGTTTTTTTCCAGGAAGAGAATAGGACAGGGATTTAGGGGTTTATTCCAGGAAGAGAAGAGGACAGGGATTTAGGGGTTTCTTATGGGAAGAGAAGAAGGACAGGGATTTAGGGCTTTTTTTATGGGAAGAGAAGAAGGACAGAGATTTAGGAGTTTGTTCCAGGAAGAGAATAGGACAGGGATTTAGGGGTTTATTCCAGGAAGAGAAGAGGACAAGGATTTAGGCCTTTTTTTATGGGAAGAGGACAGGGATTTAGGCCTTTTTTTATGGGAAGAGAAGAAGACAGGGATTTAGGAGTTTGTTCCAGGAGGAGAAGAGGACAGGGATTTAGGAGTTTGTTCCAGGAAGAGAAGAGGACAAGGATTTAGGCGATTTTTTATGGGAAGAGGACAGGGATTTAGGGCTTTGTTCCAGGAAGAGAAGAGGACAGGGATTTAAGGGGTTTTTTTATGGGAAGAGGAGAAGGACAGGGATTTAGGGCTTTATTCCAGAGCACTGGCAGGCTGTGGAGGAGGGCAGGGAGAGCTGAGCTCACCAGGTTCTTCCAGGGCCTATGAGGTTGCTGTGGAGGGAGAGCCTGGGAGAGCTCCTGGGCCCTGGCTTGGAGGTCAGGGTAATTTATTAGGAGTGTTCCAGGCTGGGATCAGGACTCCACTGCTGCCTTTCCCTTCCAGAGCTCACAAATCACTGCTGCTGCCTCTGTCCCTTCCAGAGCCTCCAAAGTCTGAGTGAATCATCCCTAAGGAAACCAAGATTTTCTTATTAAGCCTTTGGAAGCAACAAACCGAAAATAAAGCCCAGCAACATCTTGATTTAGCTTTTTTTTTTTTTTAATGAGCTGCTGGGAATGTGAACAACGTCTGCTCTCCACATCCAACAAGGAGCTGGGAGTCTGCACTGCCTGATTTGCTGAATCATTCCTGGCCTTGGAATGCTGGTTCTGGCACACTGGGAGGAAGAGGAGGTCACTCAGGAGGAAGGAGGGTGGTGCAGCAGGGAATTCCAGCAGGGAATGATGTTTCCAGGTGGGGAGGGGTGTTAAGATGGGCTCAGCTCCATCCTTGCAGGCTCTGGTAAAGCAGCTTTGGGGTTTTTTTTTTTGCCACTGGGGTGTGAAGGAACCTTTCCAGTCATAGTTTGGAGCTTCCTGCACATTCCAGAGCTTTCCACCTGCTCCATCTGCTCCTCCCTTTCCCTGGTGGTCACCTGTATCCTGCTGCTGGAGAGGGAGGGAAAGGGATGACCTGGAGCAAACCTGACAGGCCAGGGAGGAAGAAATCCAGAATTTATCCATCTCCAAGGTAATGGAGCAGATCAGGGCTGCTAAAATCCCTCCCAAGGTCATATTCCCAACCTTTCCTGTTCCCTTTTGGTGGCAATCCCAGGGAGACTCTGTTTTTTGGGATGGTTTGTCGCAGATTCATGGAGTGGTTTGGTTTGGAAAAGACCTTCAAAGATCATTTTAGTCCACCCCTGCCATGGCAGGGACACCTTCCACTGTCCCAGGCTGCTCCAACCCCAATGTCCAACCTGGCCTTGGGCACTGCCAGGGATCCAGGGAAACTGTTCCAGTGTCTCTCCATTCTCATCCCAAAAAAAAATATCTTGCTCAAGTCCAATTTAAATCTGCTTTTTGTCAATCCAGACCTTGAGAAAATGTCTGTGTCCATCTTTTTCAGGAACAACCTTCACATATTGGAAGTGCAGAAGGTCTCCCAGGAGACTTTTCTTTTCCAACCCCAACTCTCCCATTTTTTCTTTATTAGAGGTGCTCCAGCCTTCCCAGTTTCTGAGTAGGATGCCCAATTTTGTGGCCTTCTCTGGACCATCTAAGAGCAGTTTGGCTTCCCTCAAAAAAAAAAAAAGTCCCCAGATGATGATTTATAATCAACAAAATTTATTTCAATTCTTCTTGAAATCCATGGCAAATCCAAGGAGGGTCGTAGTAAAAACCAAACATTTTCCCAAAAACATCACAAGGACGTCATTAGGATAATTGCAACATAATTTGCTCCATCAATCCCAGAGTGGTGTGGGTTCTTTCCTTGGTTTTTTTTTTTTCCTTAAGAAATAAAGAGGGATAAATGGGTAGAAAGCCATGCAAAACCATCACAAAACAAACAACAGAAAAAAAAAAAAACCTCATGATTTTTTAGCCAAATGTTTGGCTGTTAATTAGGGGAATCTGGATTTTCTGGCTGACTTCTGGCTGAATTCCCACAGGGAATAAAGAGCCATATGCCCTTAACAAGGACTAACCTGCCAAAGCCTGGCTTTTGCTGCTCGAGGCAATCTGGGGGGATTTAACACCAGAAAAAAAGGGAAAAATAGAGAGAAAAACACAAAAAAACCCAGATTTCACTCCTGTTTTTTTTTTTTTTTTTCTTGGAGTAGCCCAGGAAAGCAGCACAATGGTTAAAAACTGGGATGGAAGGGATGGGAGCCTGGTAAGGATATTTTTGTTGGGTAAATGGGCTAATTGTGAACCTTTAAATGAAATAAAAGGCTCTGAAACTCCTTTTAGTCTTTCTTCTAGCCTGATTTTGTGTCTGGACAAAATTCCTACAAAATCCATTATTTTTTATGTACAAATGAACATAATTTGTGGGCAAAGCTCATTATTTTTATCTCAAATTTTGTCATTTTACCAGTCCAACTGTATAAAACTCTGGGCTCAGCTTTTCCTCTGAAACACAGTTCCTAAATGGGATTATCCCACCCCACTAGGAAATAATTCTTTAATGCATTTTTCCATGGGGGAAAATTGCAACATCACTGAAAAAATAATAAAAAATTGCTTTTAACTTCATAAAACTGCTGCTGAGCATCCTCAGTTTCTGATAATCCAAGGAAAACAGGCCTGGGAGCTAAACCAGCAACATTATCCATGGGAATGAAGGGAATGAAGGGAATAAATGGAATGAAGGGAATAAAGGCCTCTCCCAATCCTATTCTGGGATTTTTGTGCTGAATTTCTCCTCTCCCAGTCAGGAACAACATCCCAATATTTAAACAGACCTCTCATCAAACATAACAAGGAGCTTCTTGTTCCAAGAGTTCATAATTCCCAGAAAACCCAAGTGGCCACTGGAATAACTCAAAGGAGCTCCAGGTTGTGCTGAGGGAATATTAAAAGTTGGGTTTGTTGTTCCAAAGCAGCTGCCAAACCTCTCCTGGGCTCGTCCAAACTTTCCTCTCTGTTTACCTGTTCTGAAGAGCTTCCCACACTTAGAAACTCCCACTGGGATAAACATTCCTTGAGGAGATTCCCAGCCATCTTGAGGACACTTCCAAACATCCCTTGAGGAGATTCCAAATCATCTCTTGAGGAGATTCCCAACCTATCTTAACAAGACTTCCAAATAGCCCTTGAGATTCCCAAACACCCCTAGAGGAGATTCCCAAACACCCCTGGAGATGATTCCCAAACACCCCTGGAGGAGATTCTCAATCACTACTTGAGATTCCCAAACATCTCCTGAGGAGATTCCCAAACATCTCTTGAGGAGATTCCCAAATATCTCTTGAGAAGTTTCCCAAATATCCCTTGAGGAGATTCCCAATCACTACTTGAGATTCCCAAACACCCCTAGAGATGATTCCCAAACACCTCCTGAGGAGATTCCCAAACACCTCTTGAGGAGATTCCCAAATATCCCTTGAGAAAATTCCCAAATATCCCTTGAGGAGATTCCCAACCTTTCTTGAGGAGACTTCCAAACATCCCTTGAGGGGATTCCCAAACATCCCTTGAGGAGATTCCCAATCACTACTTGAGATTCCCAAATATCCCTTGAGGAGATTCCCAAACATCTCCTGAGGAGATTCCCAAACATAACTTGAGGAGATTCTCAACATATTTTAAGGAGACTTCCAACCATCATTTGAGGAGATTCCCAAACATCCATTGAGGAGATTCCAAATATCCCTTGAGGAGATTCCCAATCACTACTTGAGATTCCCAAATATCCCTTGAGGAGATTCCCAATCACTACTTGAGATTCCCAAATATCCCTTGAGGAGATTCCCAACCAGCACTTGAGGAGATTCCCAAACATAACTTGAGGAGATTCCCAACATATTTTAAGGAGACTTCCAAACATCATTTGAGGAGATTCCTAAACATCCCTGGAGGAGATTCCCAAACATCCCTGGAGGTGATTTCCATCGCTGGGATAAGCACGGCCTCAGTTCCAGGTGCTTCAACTCAGTCTTGGCTTAATTAAGGACTTTTTAGCTCTGAGGATATTGGAATTAGGCCTGGTCTATTTTATTTTTTTTTATTTATTTTATTTTATTTTATTTTATTTTATTTTATTTTATTTTATTTTATTTTATTTTATTTTATTTTATTTTATTTCATTTTATTTTATTTTATTTTATTTTATTTTAATTTTATTTTTTCCACAAGGATTCCACGCCCTAATCCAAGCTGGACACTTTGCTCTGCCCAGGGTGCCTCAGCAATCCCAAGGAAAGGAGCAGGAGGGAGGGAATCCAAGGAATATCTTGTGCCATCCCAGAATTTACCCAACTCCCTGGGAATAACTGAATTTCCTTCCCACTCCAAGAGAAACAATGGAAAACGTTGATATGTTGGTGCTGGAATCCAAAATGAGCTTTTCAAGCACAGGGACATTTGGGAATATTCTGCTCTGTCCAAAAAAAAAAGGGGGAATTACAGAGAGACACAAAGAAGTGGTTTTTATTCTCCAGAACAGAGAAGAAATTGTTTTCCCTGACCTATCTTATTTTTTGGGGTGGTTTCTCTGGTGCTTGATAATCCTTTGGAGTAATTTACAATAATCCAAGAGTTTTCTTCACTGCCAACGATGGAATTCTGGGGGAATTGAAAATCTTGGAAATTTCTGTCAGGTTTGTTTCAAAAGGTTGCAGTGAGAATAAGTGTGGTTTCCTTAAAAAAAAAGGGATAAAAATTTCATTAAAAATTAATTTATGCAGCCATTTATGTAATTAACCCAGTGGTTTATGATTGATATCACTGATATCTGTAATGATTTTAAGAAAATTGAATGATGTTTTATAAATTAGGGTGACAGGAAGCTTTGGAAATTTAAAATATATCTTGAATTTCCTCCCCTAAGGAAGAAATAAAGTGTACTCCAAGAAATCAGCAAAATCAGGAAGTTTAGAAAGTGGAAAAGTCTTTGCAAAATTGATTTTTTGGGTATTATTATTTATAGTCTTTATTTTTTACACCATGCTTTGCATAAAATAATTACATTCTAAATCATTTTTGGTCGTGAGGGAAGAACAGGGTGAAAAATGGGATTTTTTAATTGATTTATTTTAACAAATCCTCAACCAAGATAAGAAGCAACAGCTTTATTTGGCATTGCAGACAGCAAACAATTCTCCTAAAGAGCAGCTCAGCAGGACACACAAACATCTCCAAACATGGGACAATTCCCTGAAAAATCAGCTTGTTTTTATTTCACTTTTAAACAAAATTATAAAACTTCCCCAGTTAAACCCCATAAAAGTGATGGAACTGGGATATTCCTCATGGATAAAAGGACTTGGGGAATTAACAGGCCAATTAAGCAATAAGGGGTTTGGGCCAAGCTGGTTTTCCTCATTTTTGATGTTGTGCAGCTCCAGAGTTCAGGAGTTCTCCAGGATGGGAATAGGGACCTGTGCTCTAAAATGGGATTCTGGATGTTCAGCCTGGAGAGGAGAAGCTCCAGGGAGAGCTCAGAGCCCCTGGCAGGGCCTAAAGGGGCTCCAGGAGAGCTGGAAAGGGATTGGGGACAAGGCCTGGATGGGACAGTGATGCCTTAAGTTTTATCTTTGCTGTATTTCAGGTTCTGTGCTGCCCAGGGGGGCAGCTCTGAGCTCACACTCAGTGTCACTCAGCTCTGCACACAGCAGGGACACAAAACAAATCCTTCTCCTGCTGCACACCAAGGACAACTGGGACAAGTTTTCAGGCCCAAAAGCACAAACAAGGCTGGGCTGAGGAGAGAGAACAAGAAGGATGGGACTGCATCACCTGCAGCTGGAATTGGACAATTAAACCCCAAGATGCAAATGGACCAAATAAAAGTGTGAGGCCTCGTGACCAGCGGCCATTTTGTGACCATTTTGGGTCCATTCTGTGACCATTTTGGGTCCATTCTGTGACCATTCTGTAACCATTTTATTCCATTTTGTGACCATTTTTGGTCTATTTTGGGTCCACCTTGGGTGTAGCCCTGGCCAGGCCCTGTCCTGCCCAAGTTGTATTCTTAAAGGCCTTTCAATAAATCTCTACTTTATTCTCCAGCTCTGTCCAGTCTCTGTTCCAGGTCAGCCTTCCCAAGGCATCAACAGGACAAGGAATAATGGCTTTAAACTGAAAGAGGGAAGGTTTAGACTTGATTTTAGGCAGGAATTCTTCCCTGGCACAGGTTTCCAAGATTTGCTGTGGCTGCCCCTGGATCCCTGGCAGTGCCCAAGGCCAGGTTGGACATTGGGGTTTGGAGCAGCCTGGGACAGTGGAGAGGGGGGGAATAAATGATCTTTAAAGTTTCTTCCAACCATCACTGAGCTCTCCATGAGCATTAATTCACCTTTCACACTGGCCAGGCTACATCAGTCTGCTCCCCACTGAGAAGTGTGGCAAATAAAACCCCCTAGACAGAGATGGCATCCCAAATTCCATCCATGAGTTGGAACTGGAGGCCCAGATCCCACCGACCTGGACTTCAACCCCTCGTGGCTCCTTTTTAAATCTGAATTTAACTTCCAGTCAGGCAATACCAGCTAAACCCTGGGGAATTTCTTTCAGCACTCAGGACTAAGCAATGCCACACTGCAGGGGTGAAAGCAATCAGGGCACACAGTGCTCTTCACTTTTCCAGACCCTGGGATGAAGAATCCTTAAATTTGCAGCTGGCTGAGCTTCAGAATCCCTGGTTTGGTCCTCGAGTGCCAAACCAATCCTTGGTGGTCCTCTCAGTCTCATTACCTTGTGAAAGATTAAAGATATTTTTGTATTTTCCCCCTTGGGAATCTCAGATTCTCCCTGAGGTTTTCCCAGCTGATCTGTTGGCTCTAATCTCCAATAACAGGATGGGGCAACTGAGAGGTGTTCCATGAGTTTTTCATTCCATTATCAGTCTCAGTGAAGGTAAAGACATAAAAGATGGTAAAATTCACGTCATAACAACAAAAGCCAAAATTCTCTTTGTTCCACGGCCTTTTAAAAGTTTTTTTTTTTTTAGCCAACAGATTAATGCTAAAAGCTTACAAGCATCTACTTAAACCAATCAACAAACACTCCACCTACACCTTACAGCATACAAGAGTTGCTTATTCTATTTATTTTTATTATTATTTTTTTTGCTCAGAAACTTTCTGTGCTCTAAATATTTTAAAGCCTTAAAAATTCAACTCTGTCTCAAACCTCTGTCCACGCGAGCTTATTGCAACGCCGTGAAAGCCCTCTGCTTTTTCACTCCCCACATTGATCCATCCACTCAAAATCGGACAGCAACTCCCCGAGCTGCCGCTCTGAAATATCTGAAACACTTCTTCGAATCCCCTACCGAGCCGCAGAGATTTTTAAAAAGCTCCAACTTCTTTTAAAAACGCTGCCTGGAGAGGGGAATTCCCGGCTGAGCTCCCAGTTTTCCCACCTCAACTCGCCCTCCAAGCGCATCCTTCCCCCTCGGGCTCTTCCCCTCAGCCTGACCGGCCTCCTCTTTTCTCGCCGAGAGATGTTTACCTAATTAAGAGCTCCTCGGCAGTCCCCAGCCAGTTAATTGTGTCATTGGCGGCAGTTTTGACGCGGGGAACAGCTCGTGGCTGGAGGAGGATGGGGCCGGCTCCAGCTCGGAGCATCTCCCGGGGGAGCCGCGGCGCGGAGCAATAATTGGTCCCCGGAGGATGCTCGGCTGCCGGGGGGGGATTTGTTTGGCCTCGTGAATAAAAAAATTCCGAGCTGCCACGGCTCCTCTGTTGCGTGCTAAGTCACAGGTTATCCCCAGGAGGGGTGAGATGGGTTTGTCGCCTTTGTCACTTGGCGGCTGTGACATTTCGCTGTCGGATCAGAGGAGTGGCAGAGCCGGGTCCTGGTGGATTCTGTGGTCCCAAAAATCTAACTCAACCCTGTTTTCCTTCAGCTGGAGGCTGTTCCCCCTGCTCCTGTCGCTGCACAAAGCTCCCCATGGAGGATTTGGGGATGTGGAAGAGGGATGGATCAAAAACGAGCCTGGTTTGGGATTCCCCTGTGGGTTTGGGTGATGCACGTCCTGGGTTGGGGAGGAGGGGTCAGAGTTTGAATTTCACAGAATTCCCAGAATTTCCCAGAGATCTGGATCCAGCAGAAAGGATCCTCTCCTTGGAGGCACAACTCCAGCAGCTTTTCTGCTCAAACACTCTTGGTTCAGGCAGCTGTGGGTACAAACCCTCTGTTCTCACACACAGAATATGCCCAGGAGAGTGAAGGAGGGAGAGAAAACAGCGCAGGCTCTTCAGAGGACAAAGATAATGAATTGTTTCACCATGAAATTAGCTCTGATGGTCCTGAAAATCCAACCCAACCCTGTTCTCCTTCAGCTGGAGGCTGTTCCCCCTGCTCCTGGCACTGCACAAAGCTCCCCGTGGAGGATCTGGGGACGTGGAAAAGGGAAGGGATGGATCAAAGTCGAGCCTGGTTTGGGATTCCCTCATGGATTTGGGTGATGCACGTCCTGGGTTGGTGAGGAGGAGAATTCCTCTGGTTGGGGGGTCAGAGTGTGAATTTCACAGAATTCACAGAATTTCCCAGAGATCTGGACCTGGCAGAAAGGATCCTCTCCTTGGAGGCACAACTCCAGCAGCTTTTCTGCTCAAACACTCTTGGTTCAGGCATCTATGGGTACAAAACCCGTTTTCTTACACACAGAATGTGCCCAGGAGAGTGAAGGAGGGAGAAAACAGTGAAGGCTCTTCAGAGGACAAAAAATAACAAATTGTTTTACCATGAAATTAGCAGAGAAAAACTTTCAGATCATGTGCATAATCTAAGAAAAACAGGAGAGCACAGCAGATTTTTAGATCTTTGGATCCTGGAATATCCTGAGCTGGGAGGGACCCACAAGGATCATCCAAATCCAGCTCCTGTCCCTGCCCAGACTCCCCAACAATCCCCCCTGGGCATCCCTGGCAGGGCTGTCCAAAGGCTCCTGAAGCTCTGGGGCTGTGCCCATTCCTTGGGGAGCCTGGGCAGTGCCCAGCACCCTCTGGGGGAAGAGCCTTGCCCTAAAATCCCCCCTCAATCCCTCCTGGAACAGCTCCAGCTCCTCCCTGGGTGTCGTTCCTGTGCCAGGAGCAGAGATCTGAGCTGTCCCTGGTGAACTCTGTCTCTGCTCCAGCTGGACATTCCAGGTGCCCTCTCCTTGTTCAGCCCCTCCAGACCCTTCCCCACCCTCATGTCCCTCCTTTGGACACTCTTGAAGAGCTTTTTGTGTTTCTTATATTGAGATGACAAAAACTGTCCCCAGCACCGGAGTGAGGCCAGTGGAACAATCCTCTCTCTCCTGTTCCTGCAGTCCCCAGGACAGGGATGTCCCTCCTGCATCCAGGGCTCTTGTCACCAACTTGTCACCAGCCACAAACCCCAGATCCCTTTCCCCTCCACTGCTCTCCAGCCTCTCCTTTGCAGCTCCACATTTTCATTTCCATCCCTGCCAGAATCATCACCTTTACCAAAAATCAACATTTTTCCATTTCAACCCAACTCTGACTCCCTCCTGAGGCCCTGGAGCCTGAATTTTGTGGTTTTAGATTTGGCCCAAAAGAAAAGACAAGAGCATTATATCTCCTTTCCCCTCCACTGCTCCCCAGCCTCTCCTTTGCAATTCCACATTTTAACTTCCATCCCTGACAGAATCATCACCTTTGCCAAAATAAAGATTTTTTTTCATTTCAACCCAACCCTGACTCCTTCCTGAGGCTCTGGAGCCTGAATTTTGTGGTTTGAGATTTGGCCCAAAAGAAAAGATAAGAGCATTACATCTCCTGCCCCAGGGAGGCACAAAAGGGAATATTTGAAAATTAAACCTTGGCCTGGATCCAAGGTTTTCCCAAGCCTCACCAGGGGAGAAGCACATCCCAAGCAAAAAACCCTTCCCTGGGCATGATTTATAGGCCTGTTAAACCACAATGTGTTTTAATGATTCTTTAGGAACATCAGGGAAGGGGGGAAAAAAATGAAGGGGGTAAAGTTTGGACTTCTTGAAATCAATAGATCTATGTGAAGATAAATACAAGTTTAAAAGGGGGTGTTCATTTAGTGGCATTAATAGTGTGATAATCCCCCTCCTCGTGCACCTTGTGGGCTTGTGGGATAACCCTATCTTCAAGACATTACATGGAAAATCATATATTTGATGACTACTAAATTATATTACAAAAAGGTGCACCTTGTGGACTGGTGGGATAATCTTATCTTCAAGTCACTACATGGAAAATCATAAATTTGTTGAGCACTAAATTATACTAAAAAAAACCCTCAAACCATCAGTTTTGCTTCTAAAAATACTCTGTATGTTAATATAGAAAAAAAATTCTTATCTCTTCATACATCAGCCAGAAGTCAGAAAAAAAATTAGCAGTTATTTCCCAGAAAAAAAAACCCAACAAACCATAAACAGAGAAATATCTGGATTATCCCAACTGCACCAACTGAAGTTGGGTTGTTTCACTGGAGCTGAAACCAGAAAGGACAAATCAGGCAACTGATGTCCAGCCTTTTAATCTGATCAAAAGGAGTGCAATTAGACATTAATGAAATATTTGAGGCTCTGCAGTGATGGCTCAGTGATGTTTCCCAACTCCAGAAGAATGGATTGCTGCTTCTCCCAGGGTGAGGAAAAAATTCCCCATGGGCAGGATGTGTTGAAAATCCTTGTGCTGTTGAAACAGTGGGCTTGGAAATCTTGAAATCCCAAGGAAAAGATGAATTGGGATGTGGGAGAAATGGGCAGAACCTGCAGGATCCTGAAGGAATAAAGGAAAATTTCCCAAAGACTTCCAAAGGGCTTTGCTGCAGGCAGGGCTGGGCTGTGGGGAGCAATCACTCCAGATCTCTGGGGGATCTTCCTTGCACAACACTGGAGCTGGGAAAAGGATGAAAAAGGATGAAAAAGTATGAAAAAGGATGAAAAAGGATGACTGTTGAAATTTTAGTGCCCGTTTTCCCAAGTTTTTTTTTTGTTTGCAGGGAGGAAGCAGCCCTGGCTGTTGGCTCCTCAGGCAGTGGGGAATGAAATTTTTCATCTCCCTGTGCCAAACTGCCAGGCAAGGACTCAAATCCAGAGCTCCTGATCCTGAAATCTCCTTGTCCTGAAGTCTCCTTTCTGCTGCTCAGGAAAAAACCTCGGTGTTAGAGGGCCACAAAGTGGTTTAGGGGTGGGAACAGGAGGGAGAGTTGGAGGATGTCAGGGAGAAGAGGGAAACAAATTGGAAAAACAAAAAAAAAGCCCCCAGGGCCCAACCACCATTGCAATCCTGGTGTATCCCTTGATCCAGGAGGTCTTTTCCCACAAAAAGCTCCAGCAGAGGCAGCACAATTCCTGCCACAAGATGATGTTTCCACAAACAGGTGCCTCCGTCCCTTAAAATCCAAGAGACATTTCTTCCATCTTCCTCCATGAAGCATTAAATTCATCTCTTCCTGCTCATCAAGGATTTTATCATGACACCTCCTTGTTCTTAGAAATGTTTCACTTTCTTCCCTGGAAAGAAACATGGGAAACACCCACAAAAACCCAAAAGGAAGCTGACTAATTATTCCTGGGAAACAGGGAGATTACAGAGATCATAAACTTTTTCATCTCATCTCTCATTTGCTGTCACCTCCCATCACGAATAGCAAAACCACCAACAGATCAAAAATGACTCATGGCCTTTCTTTAATTAATGGGAATCACCTCTAATAACCAGCTGGAAAATCCCAGATAATGAGGGAGGTGCAAGAAGAGATTTGGCACTTGCTCCTCAGCCAGTGTGAATCAGCAGAGCCTGAATTTTCCTGAGGAACAGGAACAACTCAGTGGCCCCCACTGGGTGCTGGGGTCATGGCAGGGGAGCTGTGCAAGGTGGTGGCAGGATCTGGTGTTCCCTAATCCCCCCCAGATGGGGAGCAGGGAGTGACAGGATGAGGGGGAACAACCTCCAGCTGAAGGAGGGCAGGGTTAGATGGGATTTTGGGAAGGAATTCCTCCCTGGGAGGGTGAGGAGGTGCTGGGAAAAGTTCAGAGAGGTTGTGGACTCTCCTGGAATTCTCCAAGGGCAGACTGGATGGGGCTTGGAGCAGTCTGGGGCAGTGGATGTTGTCCCTGCCCATGGCAGGGGGTGGCACCAGATTATCCTCAAATTTCAACCCCAAATATTCCACAATTCCAAGATTCTCAGTGTGTTCCACGTTTCTCTTCCCCTCAGCAGGGCAGACACCTCCCCTCAGGTGAGGAAATACCAGATTAAACCTGGGGCTGTGCTGCTCAGCCAGGGTGGGGGAAGGAGAAGGAATCACCTTTCCAGGAAGGAGGAGAGCTCCAAAATGCTCTCGTGAGTCACCTCAGCTCCTCTGAGCTGCCCTTACTGGCACAGGGATCAGCTGCCTGCTCATTTTACACTCCCAAGGCAGAGCTCAAAGCTCTCAGGGCCAACTTGTGTGGACTTGAAGCTCTCAGGATCCTGCTGACATTCCAAGCAGTCGGCAGCTGCTGCTGCTGCTCGCACTCATCATCCACAGGAAAAAATAAAACCAAATCCCTCCTCTGAAAAATTCCATTGCAAACTGAGCCCATGGATCAGACCCCTCCTGCCCAACCTGTCCTCAAGAACACATGGAACGATTTGGGTTGGGATGGACCCAAAGGAAGTTCAGGAAGTTCATCCTGTCCCCTGAGGAGGGACCTTCCACTAGGCCAGGTTGGCTCCAAGCCCTGGCTTTGGACACTTCCAGGGCTTCCTCCAAGCATCCCTGTGGAATTTGAGGATTGCAGGTAGCTTTTCCTCATCTCTCTGCCCATCTTTTCTCCTCGTGGAGTTCCATCAACCCTCACAGAACCATGGAATGATTTGGGTTGGGATGGAACTTAAAATTCGTCTAGTCCTATGGGCAGGTTCCACTAAGCCAGATTGGCCTTCAAACCCTGTCCAACCTGGTCCAGGACACTTCCAGGGCTTCCTCCAAGCATCCCTGTGGAATTTGAGGATTGCAGGTAGCTTTTCCTCATCTCTCTGCCCATCTTTTCTCCTCATGGAATTCCATCAACCCTCACAGAACCATGGAATGATTTGGGTTGGGATGGACCTCAAAGCTCATCCAGTCCTATGGGACCTTCCACTAGGCCAGGTTGACTCCAAG
>JBBMKD010000001.1:114263124-114287986 GCA_037834095.1 Argya squamiceps
AGTGTTCAGGAGGAGGCTGCAGGTGGCCCTTGGGGACAGGCTTTGGGCTGATGCTGGTGGCACTGGGCTGGCACTGGGTGATCCTGGAGAACTATTCCAGCTTTGATGATTCTGTGATTTAGTGTCAAGAGGTAAAATTTACTGCTAAAGGTGGTAGATGGGTGGGCCTGGTCCCAGCATGTGACCCACAGTGCCCAGAGGAGACAATTTTCAAGGTGTGTTCCATGGAAGGTGACTGGCAGAGAGATTTTCTGGCTGTTGGCCCTTGGTGACATCTCCATGGCTCAGGAATAATGTGGGAAAACACTGTGGGGCCTGGTACAGCTCCTGCTGCTTTGTGTGTCCCTGCCCATGGCAGGGGCTGGAGCTGGATGATCCAAGGTCCATTCCAACCCAAACCATTCCAGGACTCTGTGATTTGTAATTAGCAAAGGCATTTTTAATTAGCAAAGGCATTTTTGATCCAGCCTTGGCTTGGGCTGTCCAATAACCTCATCATGAAAGGAGAATCACAGAATCACAGGGTTGGAAAAGACCTTCAAGATCATCAAGTCCAGCCCCAACACCTCAACTAAACCTGAGGGGTTTTTTTCCATCTTCTTTTAAACACCTTGGCCATTCCATGGAATCCAAGCCAAAGGCACCTGCACATCCAGCAAATGTTCAGGGGGCCACAACTCCCAATCCATCTGCTCCCAGAGCCAACCCCCTGAGGGCTGGGAGGAGTCTCCAGGATGGTCCTTCCCACCCAAAGGTCAGGTTCCTCCAGAGCCAAAGGGATGAGATGAAGTTCAGGGGAGCTTTAGAGTGACAGGCTGGAGGTGGCCCTTGGGGACAGGCTTTGGGCTGGTGCTGGTGGCACTGGGGTGGCACTGGGGTGGCACTGGGTGACCTTGGAGGTCTCTTCCAGCCTTGATAATTCTGGAATTCTGAGTCTGACACAGGTGGCTCCAGTTTTCCTGCAGCACCAGGGTGACTCGAGCAGAAGTTTGACCCAGTTTGGTTTTCAAACAGCCCAGGCTGGCACCTTCAAACAACCAAATATTCCACGTGTTCCCATCCCTGGAGCTGCTAAACACCAAATATCCCTGTCCTTGCTCCCTCTGCCTCCCAATCCACCAGAATTCCCTCAAGGAATTTTGGATTTTGGGGGGTGCTACCATCACCCAGAACCTCCCAGGGCCTGCCCAGCTCCAGCAGTGCCCAAACCCCTCATCCCACCCGGGAGCAAACTGGAATTGGTGATTTCTGACACGTCTGAGCTCTGCCTGCCACCTATTGGTGCTAAAATTCCTCAGCCCGTGTTCTCGTTCCTATTCCCAGGTTTTTTGAGGCCAACAACTGTACCAGGGTGAAGATGACACCATCTTTTGACCAGGATCACTCAGAAATGCCTCCCTTGGCCACGACTGGATGTTCCCTGTTTTCTGAGAAGGCAAGAAAAGCTGAGAATTGTGTCCTGAAAAGGTTGGTTTGTCTTTTTTTCCAGAGGTTTGTTTTTCATGGCAAGCCAAACATGTGTTTCCTCCCAAAGCTGGGATTTGTGATCTTAAAATTCCCAGGACATGAAAGGCTGGGAAATTTATTTATTTGACTGAATTGCTTTGTGATGGAGAGTGAAACATTCCCACCAGAACAACATTCTCCACCCAGAAATGCCAGATCCAGAGGGAGATGGATCACCAGCACTGCACAGGAATTGGTATTTGAGCTCCTGGGACACTGATCCCACACCACAGGGGAATAAAATCATGGAATTACAGAGAGGTTTGGATTGGAAGGGACATTAAAAATCATCTCATCCCACCCAGTGCCATGGGCAGGGACACCTTCCACTGTCCCAAGCTGGACCAACCTGGCCTTGGGCACTGCCAGGGATCCAGGGGCAGCCACAGAAAATCTGGGAATTCCATCCCAGCCTCTCCCCACCTTCCCAGGGAGGAATTCCTGCCCAAGATCCCATCAAATCCTACTTTGAAGCCATTCCCTGTGTCCTGTCCCTCCAGGCCTTGTCCCCAGTCCCTCTGCAGCTCTCCTGGAGCCCCTTTAGGCCCTGCCAGGGGCTCTGAGCCCTCCTTGGAGCTTCTCCTCTCCAGGTGAACACCCCAAACAGCCTCAATAACCAACTTATCTCCCAAACAACTCCGTAGATTTACCCCAAATTGGGCAGAGAACTGAATTTTAAGAAACTTAGGGAATAGATCCCAATACAACCTGGGAAAGGATCCAGTCCAGATCCAGCCCCAGACTTGCATTCCATATTTTTAGCAAATCTTGTGGTGGCTTTAAAGGGAGTCAGGGGTGGAAAGATTCAACCCAGATATTTAAATTTGGGGATGTGGTGCTCAGACAAATAATTTTTCCAAGATTTCCCCCCCCGACCCTAAACAAGAGGGAACCTGATCCACATGACCTAAATTGGTGTTCCCATCACTGGAGAAAAATCAACATTTTAGTGCCCCCTCATAACTCTCAGTCTGATTCTGGCCTTAATTTTCCTTTTTTGGAATAAATCTCCCACTGAACTCCATAAAAGTCCTGGAATTAAATCCTGTTCTCAGTGTGGCACCAGCAGAAATTATATCCAAATATTCCTTTAGTTTATGTGGGCAGAATGAGAGGAAATCATTGCTCCATCTTTATTAATCACTGACAGCCATTATTATTAATATTGAAAAATATTATTAATTATAAAAAATATTACTGGTTTTCCACGGCTTTTGGGGTTGTTTTTAATTTTGGTTGTTTGGGTTGGATTTTTTTTTTAAGATACAGGAAGGATTCTGGTGTTGTTTAAGCCTCTGAATATCGACTTTGCTGTGCCTGACCCTTTTAAAATACAAGTGAAATAAAATCTTGTGGTATTCTCTTAAGTCTTGAACATTAAAAGAATAAAATTAATTTAAACCAACAACAACAACAAAAAAAAAAACCTCCAAAAACAATCAACCAAAGAAACAAAACCAAATCCCAGTTTATTTGTGACATAAAGACAGAGATGGAGTAAAAGTTATTTATTTTCATTATTTATTTATTATATCTATTATTTATTATATGTATATTGTATTTATATTATATTTATTTATTTTCATATTTATTTATAAAGAACTAAAAGTTATTTATTTTCATTTTTGAATGCTTCTGTAGGAACAAAACTTAATTTTCCAAGTGGAACAAGACTAAAAGTGCCTGAAACATGGGATTTAGGGTTAATAAATAATTTTCACCTTTTTTTTTCATGTGGTTTTGCTCGGTCAGGACCTCCATCAATTATTTTCAAGCCCTTTTGGTGACCCAGAGCTCCCCAAACACTGTTTCTCAAAGGAAGCAGGAATGGTGTTCCTGAAATTTATCATTTCCTGAGACTTTCTTATGAGTTTCACCTCTGCTGGCCTCTCCACTTCCACAAATTCCAAGTTGTTCCTGAAACTGCTGCAGTGACTCAGCTCCAGCAGAGCACAGGAGTTTTCCCAAAAATCTGGTTTTAAGAAACCAAACCAAGCTGGTGGAATCACATCCACTTGGTATTTTCACCCAGAATCTTCTGACCAGGAAATAATAGGCAAATAATAATTATTTAATGAGGAATTTAAAGCCCCATTCCCATTGAAAAATGACTTGGACTTGTTGAATTCAGGGATGTGTTTGGCTCATTACGGACTTTGTTACAATATTTGATTTTATGTAAATTTTATTCAGATTTTAGCACACAAAAAAACCCATCAGACATTGGAGCTTGCTGGCAATTCCAATTCCTGGAAATCCCTATTTAGTGCCGTCAAATCACCATCCCTGGGAGCATTCAGGAAACCCATTTTTTAATTGATTGATCCAAGATTGGCCTTGATCTCAGAAATCTTCTCCAACCTGAATTATCCCATGACTCTGATCCTGGAGAGCTGCTGTAAAAAAAAAATCAGCACAAAACTGATTTCACCTCTTCGAGCAGCCAAGGTTTAAATCCAAAGCTTAAGGTTTAAATCACTCCAGAGCTCCTCTCTCTCTCTCTCTCTCTCTGCACTAATTGATCTCTTAATTGGCTCAGTCAACACAGCATCTGCATCACACCAGCAGCGCTAATTGCTACAAGATCCCGGTGAAATGTTGAGCACTCCAAAGGCCAGGAATGTGGAATGTGGATGTTCTCAATTGATTCCAAGAGGGCCTGAGAGAGGGGGTTGATTTTGGGAATCCCAGCAGTGAGAACTGAGGGATTTCCCTGTTTCTCCCCAAATACGTGTAGGAAAAGAGGGAAGGTCTTGTTCGAAGACCAGTGATATTTCCTAAAGGAATATATTTATTCATATTTGGTTTATTAAATTTTATTTATTATTTTTATTAATGATGGCTATTGTTTTTAATTAATAATGGCTATTGTTGTTTGAATGTTCAAGATTTAGGAGGATAGCGCAGAAGATTTTATTTCACGAGTGGGAATCGTGTGGAAAAAGAGGGAAGGTCTTGTTCAAAGACCAGTGATAATTCCTAAAGGAATATATTTATTCATATTTGTTTTATTAATTTTTATTAATTATTTTTATTAATGATGGCTATTGTTTTTAATTAATAATGGCTCTTGTTGTTTGAATGTTCAAGATTTAAGAGGATAACACAGAAGATTTTATTTCACGAGTGGGAATCCGTGTGGGAGAAGAGGGAAAGGAAAATCTCATCCAAAGGCCAGGGATAATTCCTAAAGGAATATATTTAGTCATACTAATTTATTTTTATTTATTATTTTTATTAATGATGGCTATTGTTTTTAATTAATAATGGCTATTTTTGTTTGAATGTTCAAGATTTAAGAGGATAACAGAGAAGGTTTTATTTCATGAGGAGTTTAACAGGGTGAGGTCAACTCAATATTTAGAGGTTTAAACAACACCAGAATCCTTCCTGTATCTTAAAAAAAATATCCAACCCAAACAATCCCAAAACCCATGGAAACTAATATTTTTCAATATTAATAATAATAATGGCTATCAGTGATTAATAAAAATGGAGCAATGCCTTCCTCTTGTTCTGCCCATATAAACTTAGGGAATATTTGGATATAATTTCTGCTGGTGCCACACTGAGCACAGGGTTTAATTCCAGGGTTTTTGTGGAGTTCAGTGGGAGATTTATTCCAAATGAGGAAAATTAAGGCCAGAATCAGACTCTGACAGAGGCCTCTGAGAGTTGGGAGGGGACACTAAAATGTTGATTTTTTTTTTCTCCAGTGTTGATTTTTCTCCATCCAGTTAGATGGGATTTGGGGCAGGAATTCTTCCCTGGGAGGTCCCTCCCAACCCAAACCATTTCTAAACTCATTTAAGACATGACTTTATCTCTTTCAAAGCAACATGGGATGAAAAATTGCTCAAAGTCCAACACAGAAACATCCGTTTTCCAGGATTACGTGGAAAATAAGTTGGTTTGCACAGTAGAAAATATAAACACCTGGCTTAGAAGGGATATTTTGACATATTCTATTTCTCTAAACACGCTCCAGAAATTTTATTTTCATTCCAGTATGAACTCAAAATACACTTAAAATGTTAAAAACTTGAAAAACTGCCCCAAAACAAAGTTCTACCCTGAGGTCAGATGGAGTTTGGTCTGCAGAGCATGGAGCAGCTGGGCAAAGGTTTTACTCTGAGAAAACACACAGATTTCATGTCAATTTTGTGGATTTTCCTAAATTTAACAGCTCACAGTCAGAATTCAGTGCATAATTGGATAAGTCTGTTTCTGGAAATCAAACTTCCAGCATTAGATCCTTGCCCTGGTGTTGGGATGAGAGCTTGGCCCTAATCATGAGCAATGAGAAATGAAGGAAATAGAAAATGTTGGAAGTTCAGCCTGGAGGAAAGAGCAAACTGATTCAAATCTGCAGCAGTTATGATGATTTTAATGTGATTTGAGAGGAGGAGGACAGAAAGGCAATGAACAGAAATACAAAAAGTTGCATTTCCTGTGGGTTCCCAACCCTAGAATTACCCAAAAATGGGGTTTGAATGAGATGATGCCCAGTCATCAAATTCCATTAACAATTCCTTGAAAACTCATTTGGAAAATAAAAAGAAAATGGACTAAAATGAACTGTGAGTAAACCAAGAGATGCGTTCCACCCTAAAATCTTAAATTTTTTGTCAGCTGAGGGATACATGTGGTACATACAGGAGCTCTGAGCTTTCACCTGCTTCATGTAAAACCATTTATTATTGTAGAAAAAAGCAGGACTGAGCTAAAAATCAGGCTGAGGAAAGAACAGGAAACATCAAAACCCCCGCAGTTAAAATCAGTTTGACAGTGCAAATGCTCTTGACAGAAAATGGGCAGCACATCTCACAGTGTGCGTGTGTAATGCCATCCCAGCCCTCTCCCAGTCCCAAGGCAAAGCAATTAAAATCCTCATTCCCAGGAGCATCCCAGAGGAGTTTCCATGGAATTACAGAGCAGGGAGAGGGGGGGCAGGGTACCACAGATACCCACCAGCCATTAGGCAGGATGTTAATTGTGCCCTGGGTATTGGAGAGCATTAAAATCTGACAGAAAATTCGCAGCAAACGCCATTCTCAGGAATTTTAGCTTTTATGCTCTGAGGAACAGAACACTCTAAATGATGGAATAAAGGCCTTGGTTTTATTTAAAAGCAAACCAAAAAAAAAAAACCAAACCAACCCAAAAGCTATGATGTCTCTTCTTTCCAAGATTCCAGCTGGAAACTTGTGGCTTCTTCTCTAAATTTTTGTCCAAATTCCAACTCCTCCCAATGGCATGGGGGAAGGAATTCAGGTGCTCTGCTCTGCCTGGGATCAAAGTGATGTCAGGCTCACCAGGGCTGTTCTGAGCATGTTTTTCATGGTATTTTGCACCAGTGGGAAATTCAATCTTCTGTTCCATGGAATATCAGAGTTGACCTGTCTTTAAAATGATTTTTAAAGGATTTTAGAAGGATTTTTAAAGGATTTTTAAAGAATTTTAAAAGGATTTTTAAAGGATTTTTAAAGGATTTAAAAAGAATTTTTAAAGGATTCTTAAAGGCCTTTTATGTTTCTCCTGAGATTCTGCCTCATGCTGTTATTTTGGGCTCCTCCATGGTAGCCCCTTGCAGTATGTCCTGCTCAAAATCAGCTTTTCTAAGGCCAGTGAAATCATCAGAGGCAGTGGAGTGACATCCATTAATACCTGAAATTTTCAGGAAACGTAAAATCCTGCAGGATTAAAGTATTTTTGCACAAACCCAGAAACAGCAGACACATGGAAAAGATCCCATAAAGGTTCATAACTCTAGAGGGTCAAATCATACTAAAAACTAGGATTTGATCCTATTCTTTCCTTATTCAAAGGTATCAGAGTCCTGAGAAGAACCAGCCCCAAAACCTGCTCAGAATGAAGTTGTTCCCCTCCCTGTTTCAAAATGCATCTCAAAATCCCCACATATTTAAAAGAGACTTTTGTCTCTGCGCTCCACTTGAATTATTCATGCGAAATCAATCCCTGAAATATCTGCAACCATTCCGTGTGCGAGGCTCTGGTCAATTTACAAATTATTTTTAGGCCAAATGTGCAGCAAAAAAATTTCTTTCCAGCTAATTGCAAAATGGAGTTGGGCTTGGCCTGGTTTGAACCCAGTTGCTTGGGCTGCTCCTCTGCATTAGCTAAGCCGAGGTTAAAGAGAGGAGAGGGGTGGGATTTGTGCAGTAATTTACCCCACCCTGGCTGTGGAGCAGCAGCAGAACTCAGCAGGGAGAAAAACTGGTGCAGATCTTCTCAAAAAAGTGGTGAAAATTCAGATTTTTAACCTCAGGAATTAAGATTTAGACCATGCAGGTAAAGGAAGAGATCAGGGTGAGAACTGGAATGGGAAGAGGAAGGAAGAGATTGAAGATGGAGAGGAGGTTGCTTACAAGAGGTTGTAGTGGAGGAAATTGTTTTAAACTTCCAGAGGGCAGGGCTGGATGGGATATTGGGAAGGAATTCCTCCCTGGGAAGATGAGGAGTTTGAAATGGGATAAGATTTAAGATCCCTTCCAATGTGAGAGCAGAAAAATTCACTCAAAAGCCAAAATTTTTGCCTGTTTTTGCACAACTCACGTCCATAAATATGGAATTCCCTGTGCTGCAGGGTAGGAGGGACAGGCTCAGCAGGACAGCCCAAACCACCTGGAATGAGTTGTGATTTGATTAAAATGATAATAAAAATCCAGGAACTCCCATGAAGGAAGTAATTTGAACATTTGTTTTAAAGAACAGTGTCAGCTTTTGGCTAGAGCCTTCCAGAAGTGGATAAGAAGTGGGGAAATGGAATTGCTCACCAGAGCAAGGGGACATAAAACTGATGTTAAAGTTTATTTGGAAATGATACAAAGGAAAGAAAACCTGGATCAGCATCACTGCTTAAACCTGTTCCTACAAAATTTCAGTGATGGAGAATCAGCTCACCTCAGACATTTATGGGAGCTCCTCCTGGGTGTGAGAAGAATTCTCTGAATCTTCTCTTTGCTGCAAGAACTGATAGGTCTGGCCTAAAATCCTTCTCAGTTGCTGATGGTTTAAACCCAAAAGGATTGGGATTGAGGCCTAAAATCTAATCCAGCTCAACCAGGACTTCATCTCTTGAAGGGTTTCTGCAGTGGGCAATTCTTAGATAATCTAGAACAGGTAAAGCTTCCTCTTAACTGACATTTGTTAGGGGATATTTACCTGCCTAAAGCACTAATTATGGGGTAAAGTGAAAACCAGAAAGCAAATGAAAACACAGACCCTAATTCAAGCCACACACGGCTTTGTTTGGTTTCCCAGGGTCAAAACTCAAACTCCTGAGGTTTTTTACCAAACCCAGCTCTCCCAAGTCACCCATTACAGACCCAGGGAAGGGAAAGGAAGGGAAACCCAGACTTTTATCTGAGCCACAGCTCTGGAAAGGCTTCAGAGGAGGGTGGAAGCCGCCCGTGACCCCACAGAGGTCACCCCAAACCTCAACCCACCCCACAGCACTGCCCTGAATATGCTGCCTGGTGTCTCCACCCCAGCAGGTTTCCCCTCCAGCAAAACCCCCTGGAGATTTTGGCAATTTGGAAGGTTGAGCATGACCCAAACATGAGCTAATTTCCACGGGAGGAACGGCGTGAAATGGGCTCTGTGACTTCCAATAAAGCGGCATCTCCGCGCCGACTTCTGAGAAGTGCGGAACTCTTTATGGGCGTTTTAGCAGAGCTGGGGCTTGTAAGTGATCTCCCTGCCCAGCCTCTAGAATCCACTTACAGCACTAATTGTTTCCACAGAAAGTGATTTTTAATGCACCGAGGTCCTCTCATTTCTCCCCCCATCTCCCCTCCCTTCTTTTCCCTCCCTCAGAGCCACCTCAGGCCTCAGACTGAGGCCTGCAGTCACCAGTGGCCTCGTGTTTTCCACAAATAAATAAAACAAAATAGCAAAGAACCACGGAGATAATTTAAAATTCTTTGTGTTTCCCCCCGGTTTTTTGCCTTATGGAAGTGTCACAGTGATTATTTATTTGCTGTTTTGCAAGAGGAATTTAACCAGAAAGAGAAGCTGATCTCAGAGCAGTTTTAATGCCGATCTCAGAACAAAGAGATCAAAGTTAGTCCAGATCTAAAAAATAAAGCCATTTGAGCCATATATCTTTTTCCAATTAACTGTTTAAAGAAGGAGGATTTCTTCTAGCCCAGGGTTAGGTCACCAGGATATTATTCCTGACAGCACAGGCTCGAGGAAATTACTTTGGTTAACTTTGCAATTGAAGCTGAATCACCTGCACATCTTTTAAAGTTCCAATCATTATATTTGCTTGATTTTGTTCCTGTTATTGTTTTGCTCTTCTTATTTAAAATTGGTTTTATGGACTCCACTCAACTATCCCAGGTTGCTCCAAGCCCTGTCCAAGCTGACCTTGGGCACTTCCAGGGATGGGGAATCCACAACCTCCCACTGAACACAGGAGACAATTCTTCACTGATCTCATTACCAAGAGTGTTTTTTGAAAATCCCCTTTGTCACAGCTAAAACCAGAACAATTTTGGCTCCCCCAAAACTGACTGGGAACCCCAAGAGTTCAGTGCCTCCAGTGCCCAGCCCTCCCTTCAACCCTAAATAGTTAATCCTGCTCTGAAAGCAGCAGGAATTCTATTCCCCACTTCCCAGGGAATGGCTGAGCCCTGATTTTACAGAATCCAAAGCTGAAACTCAACCTCTGAGCAAACACTTGAGATATTTAAGCAGAAGCTCTCTAAAAATACGATGCCAGTGGAGCTGGGGTTGTGCCAAGGCCAAGCTTTTATTTTTCTCAGGGAGCAGCTTCATTTTTGCACGTGTTTTCCAGGCAGGATCCCTTCAAAGTTTACTCACTAACCAGCTCTGACCCCTACACAAAGCAGTTGTTGGCAAATATGTGCCCTGAACCCACTTAAGGTTTAAAAAGTGTCCCAAATTGTGTATGACAGGGAGCCAGGGGGAAAAATGCCAGAATGATGGAATGGTTTGGGTTGGGAGGGATCTTAAAACTCATCCAGTGCCACCCCTGCCATGGGCAGGGATACCTTCCACTGTCCCAGGCTGCTCCAATTTCCACTGAAAAGGTAGGAATTATTATCCCTTTATTGAAGGGATGGGAGCACAGAGAAATAAGAACTGAAGGACACTCAGCAAGCCTGGAAATGTTCAGGTGGAGAAAACAAGTTTTTTCTTCCTACCAGGACCTGAATGCAATAAATGTCCCCACAAAGCTCAGATGTATCAATCATGGAATTCCAGAATGGTTTAGGATGGGAGGGACCTCAAAGTCCACCCAGTGCCATGGGCAGGGACACCTTCCACTGTCCCAGGCTGCTCCAAGCCCCAATGTCCAACCTCGCCTTGGATCCAGGGGCAGCCACAGCTTCTCTGGGAATTTAATTCCAGAGCCTTCCCACCCTCCCAGGGAACAATTCTTGTCCAATATCCCATCTAACTCTGCCTTCCTTCAGTTTAAAGCCATTCCCACTTTTCCTGTCACTCCATGCCCTGGTGAAAAGTCCCTCTCCAACTTTCCTTTAAGCCCCGTTTTGGTATTGGAATGGTAACAGGGACTAACTCTGGACAATCACTCCAGGGAAAACACTGCCTTGGAAAAGGAGCAAAATTGGCTTTTTCTGGACTGCTTCAAATGCCTGCAAAGGGATTGCAAAGTCAGCACCTCCCATGAAATGATCAGGAATTTCATGGCAATTGATATTTGCCATCAAGTCCCAGCATTTTTCCAGCATCAGCACAAAAGAAATGGACCTGGAAAAGCCTTGAAAATGTGGGACAACAATCTTAGTGCTCCACCAGGAAAATATAATTAGGAAAAAAAATCTCTAGCGTTTATTAATTTTGGTTTTAAGGAAAAAAAATCTGAGGGATTTTTTTCACTCGACTCCTAACTTTGGAATGCTTTGGGCTGAACATGCCAGAATTGGTTTGTTCAGAGGAATTTGGTCATCCCTGAGGAAAATGCTTGATTTCCCTGCTTAATTTCCCAGAAATGTTCTCTTTAGCCCGGAAATCCAACCCTCAGTGCTTGCTCAGCAAATTCCTCTTGCTGTTCTTCCCTGCTGCTTTCTCTACATGATCAGCTCTTCCTTTTTTCCCTGCCTGCTTTCCCCGGGGACACAAAAGCCAGGCTGGACACTGAGGAATTCCTGGCACTCAGGGCTGTGCCACCACTGCTGGGGACAGTCACAGCAGAGTGGGCAAAGCTTAAACCATTTTGATTCCCAGGACGACACAAAAGATCCCCGTAACTCCTCAGTGCCCAGTTGGAATTAATGAGGAAGAAAGGAATTAGTGAATTAAGGGAAATAAGGGCTCTGCTTGTAGTTCCCAATTCTTTTCCTTGGCTTTGTGCAAACCCTTGATCATTGGGCATTGAGTGGCTTTAGTCAAAAGTTTTAGATTTCTCTCTGAGATCACTTCTCCTGAGCTTCCTCTTTGATCCCTCAGTGGAGAGACACTGAAGTGCTGGCAGAGAAAAGGGATGAATGAATTCAACCCCACAAGGTGACAAAGTGGGAAGGTTTCACTCCCAGCACGTTCAAGGCTCTGTTGGAGGACACAGAAGCTTTCCAAGCACGTGAGACTCCCACAGGAACTGTGTGGTCACCACACAGGGCACAAAGAAATTGAAACATTTTGTGCTTCACAGCAGGAGGAGACGGAAAACCAACCCTGCAAAATTCCACAAAGAGTTTGACTTCAATTCCACGTTTCCTTCTGAGACATTGGACAGCCAGGCTCAGAGATCTGCAGAATCCTCAGAAGTTGTGGATTTCCCATCCCTGGAAGTGTCCAAGGCCAGACTGGACAGGGTTTGGAGCAGCCTGGGACAGTGGAAGGTGTCCCTGCCCATGGCAGGGGTGAAATGAGATGATCTTTAACATCCCTCCCATCCTAAACCATTCTGGAATTCCATGATTGATACATCTGAGCTTTGTGGGGACATTTATTGCATTCAGGTCCTGGTAAGAAGAAAAAACTTGTTTTCTCCACCTGAACATTTCCAGGCTTGCTGAGTGTCCTTCAGCTCTTAATTTATTTCTCCATCCCTGCAATATTTATTGCTCCCATCCCTGCAATAAAGGGATAACAATTCCCACCTTCTCTGTGGGAATTGGAGCAGCCTGCGACAGTGGAAGGTGTCCCTGTCCATGGCACTGGATGATCCTTAAAGTCCCTTCCAACCTAAAACATTCTGGAATTCCATGATCCCATGAAGGGAGATAAGGGAGTAACTTCCTCTTCAAAGTCAATAAAGTAAAACTTCATCTATTTTGAGATGTTTCACTTTTTTTTTAAGGTTTCTTGGAACCCAAACCATTCTGGGATTCCTTGAAGGGTTTTCCTCTCTCCCTTGGGGAAGCTGTGCCTGCCCAGCCTGGCAGAGGAGCTGCACTGGGAGTTTTTGGGGATGTTCTGTTGCTCTCAATGCAAGGACAGGGGGAAAAAGGGGAAACAGGGGAAAAAGGATCTCCCCAGCACAACCCAACCTTTCATCTCCTACTGTTTCCTGCTCCTGCCAAAGTTTCTGTGAGGAAAAAAGAGAAATAAACCCCATGATGCCGCAGTGACACAAGATTAGGGAAATTACTAAAGTAATTATTAGGGTAATTATTAGGATAATCCCTCTCCCTCGTGCTGCTGGGATGTGTTTTCCAGCCACGCTGCAAATCTCCCTCTTATCACGGAGATATCCCTACACAAATCCCTTTTTTATCCCTACACAAATCCCTTTTCAGGCTGATAAACCCCGAGTCAGAGCTCAGCCCCAAGCACTGCAGGGAACAGAGCCGGGGAGAGTAAGTGTGGAAAGGTTAAAGGAGATTTCCTTTGCCTCAAAGAGGCCTGGACTGGAAATCTGCTTAAATTAAGTGTGAAAAGCAAAGATCCTGATAAGGGAGATAAACTGAAAGACTTAAAACGGGCAGCAGTTCTTGGGAGACTGGGAAGTGGCTTCAGCAGCTCTGCCTTAATAAAAGGAGCCAAGAGTGATGAGAGGAATGAGAGGCCAGCTGACCTCACCTCAGCACTTGGAGAGGAGAGTGAGACTCTAATTAAGGCCAGCACTTGGACAAGAAAAATCTCCAAGGGTCAAAGCCTGCAGTGCTGGAAAAAGAGTTGGTGCTTTGCTGTCTGTTAGGAAAAAAAAAATAAAATAAAAGGGAATATAATAAAAAGGAGAAAGGATGTGATGGGCATCATCTGCTCCTCTGTTCCAAAGGTTTTTTATCAGTTTCAGCAGAAGAGATCATGAAGAAAAATGAGCAGAGGGTAAAGAGCAATGCTACATTAAAATCTAGTCAAAGGGAAGAAAAACTCAGGGTACAAAACCCCTCTAGAAACAAATATAGGGAAGTCAGTGGTGAGGCTGGAGAAGTTGATTTTGCCTGAAAAATGCTATTGCAGAGAAGCAAAAGAGTAAGAAAACAAAACAGTTTCCTTCCAGAGCAGACACATCTATAACTCCCTGCATTGTTTCTCCATCTGGGTGACAGAATCAGCTCCTGGTCTGAAGGAAAACTCAGCTTATCAGTGACTCACAGGAGCTGACTCAAAATGACATTAAAAGTGGGAATGGGTCAAATAAAACCCCTCAGCTGAGATGTTTAGTTTCTAAATTATCACTTAGATAATTGCCTTGGGGATATTTGGGGTTTTCCTTTTCCTTCCCGTTTAAAAAAGGGAATATTTCCATCCTTCAAATTTTATAGGACAAGAAGCCTTCCCTCAATCCTGATCCTTGCACCAAAACCAATTAATATTTGAGAATAATTTTACCTAAAAAGAGCTAAAGCCAAGGAATATCTCTGCCTGCACTGGACACTCCATTCCCAGCCCCAAACCAGAGCAGCTTCCTAAGGCTTTACTCAAAATTCATGGAGGGAATTACTCACACAGACAGAGATTATTCCAGCCAGGGAATGTCCACTCCCTTGGTTCCCACAAAGAACCTCCGAGGTGCCTGGCATGAGTTTCTTGGTTTAATTTTCCTCTCTCACATGGGAATTTTTGGCAGGCACCAGGATTCTCACATCTCCATTACACCCTCACCTCGTTTCAAGCTGCTGCTTGTACCAAACTCAGGCTTGTTGTTTCCCCTCCTTTGTTGGTTGTTTGGGGGTGTTTGTTTACAAAATCTTGGTGGAGAGAAAGAAGGGGAAAGACCAAACTAAGCAAAGCTAAAAACAAACAAACAAACAAACAACAAAAAAAAACCAGGTAAAAATCAGCTACCAGAAGTTGAGAAAATACACACTGGATCTCTTCCTAAAGGAGGAACATTTGTGAGGGACATAAATGAGGAAAGGTGGACATTTCCCTTGTCCAATGCAAGCAGAAAAAACAGCAGATTGTGGATTCATGGAATATCCCAGAATGATTTGGGTTGGAAGAGACTTTAAAACTCATTTAGTTCCACCCCGGACATGGGCAGGGACACCTTCCACTGTCTCCAATGTCCAACCTGGCCTTGGGCACTGCCAGGGATCCAGAGGCAGCCACAGCTTCTCCAGGAATTTTATTCCAGGCCCTTCCCACTCTCCCTGCCAAAAATCCCATTTATCCCTGCCCTTTGCCAGTTTAAAACCCCTCGTCCTGTCACTCCACGCTCCTGTAAAAGAAAACCCTTCAAATTCCTGGCTGAGCAGCCCCTCATGTGGGAAAATTTGCCATGTTCCAGCTAAAAATATGGATTGTCCCCTTCAGTGGCTGTGGGGAAGCTGAATTTGGCTGACAGAGCTCAGCAAAGCCCCCTCTGTCCTATCTGCAGCAATGCCACATCCTCAGTGGTGCTGGAAATCAAACCCAGAGCAGATCCAGAGGATGTTCCAGAAGAAAGGAAGACACCAGCCCCATCTGTCCAGAGCCAGCAGAGAGCCAAAAGGAAGGTTTGAAAAAGGAAGGTTTGAAAAAGGAAGGTTTGAAAAGCAGGATGGCTTTTTGTCTCTCATTAGCTACAGATGATTTTTTTACCCCTCAATTTGGAGCAGGTGATTTCCTTTCAGGTCTTTGTGTAGAGCAGGTGGCCTTTAGTAGTGGGGAGGACGAGGTGAAAATCCACCTTTAGAAACCCAACCTTTGTTCTGTTCAAAGCCCCCTTGTCATCAGTGCAATAATTTGCCACATCAAGCTGCTTTCTGACACGTTCCAAATTCTGCGTGGCGGGAAGCAGAGCTTTTATTAATTCCCTTTTATTTATAAATATTGCTAACACCTCTCTGGGCGAGCTGCTGGCGTGTCCTCAGGCTGAGTTGGAGGGCAGAGAAGGAAACATTCCTATTATCCCAGAAAATTATCACTTTGGTGACCTCCCAGCTGCCCTCCCTGCTGACCTTTGAGGATATTTAGCCTGGCATTTAACATCTGTGCTCCCAGCAGAAGCTCTGGAGTAAAAAGGTACTTAATGCAGAGCAGCTCTTTTGCAAGGTTAGAAAGGATCAATAGGAGATGTGTTTAATGTGGTATCACTGTCAGGGCTCAGCTCACTTTTTCAACTGGAATATCCACAGTGGGACGTGGGCTCAGCCACACAGCACTGAGATCTTTAACGGGCTGAGATCCCTTTTTGCCAGGGTCTAAAAATGGAGCTCGAGGTTCACACAGAGGAAATGACCAAGGTTTGGAAGAGAGAAAGAAAAATGATAAGGGGGAGGCTTCTGGCGTTTCAGTCCCACTGTGATTTTTTTTTTCTGGTTCTTGTGGAAAAGAGGCAGCTTTGCAATAAGCTGTGAACAAAACCAGGAGGGTTTTTCCCCTGGGGATGTGTGTATCCACTGCCTGGAGCTCATCCTCTCCTCCTGCACCAGGGAAAAGGAGCATGAGGGGAGTTTCCACCAGAAATTTCAGTGGACTTCCAATCCTACAACAAACCTAAGCTGGCTCACAGAAAAAACTCTAATTAAGCTGCTCTTTAAGTGATAAACTCGGCCTAAGAGATCTTGTGTTAAGGCAGAGTGGGGCTCTTTTACTTGTTTAGATGTGCTTAGAAACCCACCTGTGTCACCTCACAGCATTTACTGGCTGTAAAACACACCTGAAGGAGGAATTCCTGCATGGAAAAGGTGGTCAGACCTTGGAAAGAGCTGCCCAGAGAGGTTTGGAGGTGTCTAAGGAAGGCCTGGAGGTGACACAGTGCCCTGGGCTGAGGACAAGGTGGGCATTGAGCAGAGCTGGGACTTCATGGGCTGGGAAATTTTTTCCAGCCTCAGGGATTCTGGAATTCTGTAGCTGAGGGCAGAGTTTGGAGACTGAGAGGTTGGGGATCCCACCATGGGACACCTCACAGCTCCCACTCCTCCTGATCATCCCCCTCTGGCAGCACTGAGAGGGAGCAGCTCCTGATTTATCATCTCCTGATTTATCATCTCCTGATTTATCTCCTGATTTATCTCCTGGTTTATCCAAACTCTGTCGAGTGGTAGGAAGTGACAACTCTGCCAGCAATGACAGGGCCACCCCATAAAGATTTTAATGCTCCCACACAGCCTCTCCATGTGCCACAAGTGAAAAAATTTTTTAAAAAAAATGCAGCTCTATTGCAAATCCCCAGAGGCATCTGCTCAGCCGAGTGATTCAATTGTCTGGCTCAGAAAGTTGTGGATAATTACAGTTGTTCCAGTTTTCAACCCAAGTTGCTGAGCTGGGAATTAAACAGCAGCTTGTTTTCATCCCTAAAAGCCCTGAAATCCTGGCCACTTTTTTTTTTTTTCCTGTCCTTCCCACAGTTTTTTGGTCAGCTCTGCCCCTCTCAGGCTGTGGATCCCTCCTCAGGCAGGTTCTGGCTCCTGAGTGCCCACATAAAACAAGTTGAAATTCCTGTTCCAGCTCTCTCTGGAGAGGGATGCAGCCACTCCGGGGCAAAATGTGCCGTGGGGAATTTCCAACTGGAAAGGGCCCAAGTGTGTTAGGTTTGCAATCTGATCTCTGAGGGAACTGGGAGGAGGAATTGATGCCAGAACTGGCTGGCACTGAGAAACTCCAGTTCTGAGCAATTAAGGAGTAAGGGTTGTATCCACTTTTTTTTTTTTCCCTTTGTAAACACTGCTTTGCATAAAAATATAGAATGGTTTGGACTGGAAAGGGCTTTAAAATCATCCAGATGCAACCCCCAGCCAGGGACAGGGATTAAAACTAGGCCGGCTCCAAGCTCCTTCCCAGCCTGGTCTGGAATCCTGCAGGGATCCAGGGGCAGCCACAGAAAATCTGGGAATTTGTGGCTTCCCCACCTTCCCAGGGAACAATTCCTGCCCAAGATCCCATCAAAATCCCATCAAAAAGCTTCAAAATCCAATTTTGAAGCCATTCCCTGTGTCTTGTCTCTCCATGCTGTTGTCCCCAGTCCCTCTCCAGCTCTCCTGGAGCCCCTTTAGGCCCTGGAAGATGCTCTGAGCTCTCCCTGGAGCTTTTTTTTCCTCCAGGTGAACATCCCCAGCTCCCTCTTTAACTTTTCTGCAATCAGCATCTGTTCCCTGATAAGAAAACGCTGTTGGAAAAAGAAAATTAACATTTCTCATCCCTCTTCTCCCCCTCACATTTATATATATTTTCCTATTTCTTTAATTATCAGCAAATTTGGGGGTTCTGACAGTGCTTTCAGCCAGTGTTTGATGCAGCCACAGAACCCTTGAAAGGGTTTGATTCAAACCAATCCAGCCCTGGCACTTGTGACATCTATTTAACATCTTGTTAAATATCTTTGTCCAGCCCCAGCAGGATCCCTCCAGCTCAGAAAAAACCCCACTTTTAGGATTTAGCTGGGTCAACACCAGTGGCAGGAAAGGAGGAAAAAGGCACGGGATGAAAAGCTGATCCCATTGAAAGCCTCTTCCATGGGGGCAGATTTCAGCCTGTGTCCCAGTTTCTGGGAGCTTTTGTAGGATCACAGGGACACACAGGGAATATTTGGCACAATTGCACGGGAATTTCTCCCCTCTGAGCACAGATTTTCTGCTTCTCAGGATTTGCCAGCCCTAAAGTTTGGTACTGGTGAGCACCAGCACTTATCCACTGAGTTTTCCATAAAACAAAGGATTTCAAGGATTTTTTTTTCCCAGAGGAATTGAAGGGCAACTTCTGTTCTTTCTTCCCCACTGAAAGGTGATTTTTCCCTGCCAGGGTTTGTGTTTGATGGAGAGCTTGAAGGTGGAAACACTGATGGAATTAAGAATATTTAAAAATAAATACAGGGAAAATCACTGGAATAAGGATTTAATCAGCATTTAATAAATAAATACAGAGCAATTCCTCAAAATTAGGAAGCCTGTGGGAATCCCTTTATTTTCTGGAGGTTCTCACTCCTAAACCCTGTCCCCAAGGGCCACATCCAGACTCCTTTGGGACACTTCCAGAGACAGTGACTCCACCAACTCCCTGACCACTCTGGCAGGGGAAAAAAAATCCTAAAATCTAAACTGAACCTTCACAGGAAGTTCCTGTTCTCGTTCAGCTGATGAAATTGTTGTCACTTTTCCCTCTAGTTGGAAAATGTTTGGATTGCTGTGGTTAGAGAGGATCAAGGGACTTCTCTTGTCAAGTTTAGGAGACCTAAAAAAACATCCTGGGGGAAGGAGAAGAGAGTTCTGGGAATTCTGAATTCAAAATTCTCAAAATTCCCAAAATTCCCTGCCTGGTTTTCATCCAAGCTTGTGCTCCTCACCCTTTTGCCTTTGCCAAGTACCCAAATTTTAACAAAATCTCAGTCTTTGGGAAAAAACTGGGTTTGTGTCGTACTCTGGACAGGGATTGGGGTTAAATTCCCACTTCCAGGGGTCTGGATTTATGGGGAATAATTAAGTGGTTAATGAGTGACAGCTACAGAGCTCACAAATCACTCTCACAATTCCTCAGATCTCCCAAGATGGATGGAATTTCACTGAATTTTTCCAATTTTTTAAAACATAATGAAATCCCTCTTTGGCCTCTGCTCTGTTCCTTTTTTCCCCTTTTTGCCAGGAGAGGTGGAGCAAACCCATCCAAATATCCCAAAACCATCAAAGCTGGAAGAGACCTTCAGGATCATCCAATCCCACCATCACCACCCCTAAATCACATCCTTATCTTGATATTGATCCCCAGAGCATTCACCAACAGCAGTGATTGATAAGAAATAACTGGGATCAAGTATTCAATTTTTTAATAATTAATTTACATTAAAGTTTATTTTTGGCCTCTGCCAACCAGGGCCTATTTTTGTTGTTTGGAATAATTTAGAAACATTCAACTTTCTTGGATTTTTTGTATTTTCCAGCAATATCAAACCTGACATTGGAGCTGCTTTGCTTTAGTGCTGCATAAAAGTGTCTAAAAAAATAAACAGCAACTTAAAAGAAATCAGAAATATGAACAGCAGGAACCAAATTTTCACACAAAAACTTGGAATGAGTCGATAGAATTTTCAATCCATTATTTTGCAGCACAGAATCCCAAAATCCCTGAGGCTGGAAAAGCCCTCCCAGCCCATGGAGTCCCACTTGTGACCCATCCCCACCCTGTCCCCAGCCCAGAGCACTGAGTGCCACCTCCAGCCCTTCCTTGGACATTTTATGTAGTTTGTTTTTAGAAACTGCATTCACTTTTTTATATTTTGTTCTTGGACTGTGTTGTTTGCAGTATGGATTGATAGTAGAATAGAGATTTAGAGATTTTTTTTTCTTTTAGTTATTTTTTATTTGGCTGAAGTAGAGAAGTTTTTTGGATTTTTTTTAAACTGTTTAAATTTGGTTTGGGCTGAAAAATTTACAGAGACATTTGGATTTTATGCTTTGTGGTTTATTTGGGGCTTGGATTTTGGTATTTTTTAGCATTGGAGGGATTGATAAGAGATTGAGTGAGTTGATCTATACTTTTGGTAAGGACTTTTTAAATTTTGTTAATTTTTTTTAGAATGGCAAGAGCTTTTATATTATTTATTTTTTATATTTGTGGGCACTTTGTTAAATAAATAGCTTTTTCTCCATTTTCTTAGAGAAGTTCTTTTTTTGGATTAGTTGGAGGAGGAGCTGTTTAGGTTTGGGTTTTTTTAGAGGGACAGGGATGGGCACTCCAAACCTCTCTGGGCAGCTCTTTCCAAGGCCCAACCACCTTTTCCAAGGAAAAAAATCTTTCCTGGTTTCCAACCTGAGGCACAAAATTAACTTGGCGCCCACAGGATTGATTTGGATCTGCACCTGACCCTCCATCCCACGCCAAAACCCCAATTTACAACACTCCCAACAGGAATCCTGGTGATTCATTCCACAAGGCAAGAGTGAGAAAACCTGGGAATTGTTTTTTGTTGTCCTGTTTACTCCCCAAGCCCTTTTATGTGTGAGCTGCATCTTGGACAACCTTGATTTTTTTTTTATTTGCACGCAAATTCTTCAGGACGCCCACGGCGCCAATTAATCCTGGACTGGTGCAACAGCTCGGGGAGAATCTGTGGCTTCAGGAAGCCACCCCAGACTATAAACAGAGTGGGAGTTTTACTCTGTGTTGAGGGAAGCTCATCTCTTCCAGCTTTTCCCACAAGAAATTCAGAGAAGAATGTGGCGGCGCCGCCTGAGCCGACAGACACAGGCCACAGATTGGGGGTGGCTGGGCCCCTAAACAAACCCAAATCCTAAATGTCCTCAGGCACAGGTGTCACCACAAAGGCACAGAGCCAAAAAGCCTCAGCTCCTGTTCATTGTGGGCCACCCCTCTTCCCTCAGAGGCCTGGGCTCAGGCCCAGGAGCAGCCGTTGCTTTTTCTTGTTCAGTTCAAGACTTTGAAGGGCTCAGACAGCCGGCCTGGGGTGGTTGGGGTGGCTCTGATCTAAGGCAGGATTAAATTACTCACAGATAAAGTGGGAGCCATCCCCAGGGGGGACTGAAGAAGGAAAACAAGAAGGATGATCCTGCACAACCCAAACCTGTAATTGGACAATTAAACCCCAATAGGCAAATGGACCAAAACTTATAAAAATGTGAGGCCTAGTGACCAGGCGTCCATTTTGTGTCCATTTTGTGACCATTTTGTGTCCATTTTGTGTCCATTTTGGGTCCATTTGGTGTCCATTTCTGTGGACCCATTTGGTGTCCATTTCTGTGGACCCATTTGGTGTCCATTTTGTGACCATTTTGTGACCATTTTGTGACCATTTGGTGTCCATTTTGGGTCCATTTTGGGTCTATTTTGCGTCCATTTTGGGTCTATTTTGGGTCCATTTGGTGTCCATTTGGTGTCGATTTGGTGTCCATTTTGTGACCATTTTGTGTCCATTTTGTGTCCATTTTGTGACCATTTCATGTCCATTTTGTGTCCATTTCGTGTCCATTTGGTGTCCATTTTGGGTCCATTTTGTGACTATTTCATGCCCATTCTGTGTCCATTCTGAGTCCACCTTGGGTGTAGCCCTGGCCAGGCCCTGTCCTGCCCAAGGTGGATCCTTAAAGGCATTTTAATAAATATCTACTTTATTCTCTTTATTCTCTTTATTGTTCCAGGTCAGCCTTCCCAAGGCATCAGCTCAGGTTTGATGCTGGTGAAAAGCTGACCAGTAAGAGCAAAACTGGTTTTAATGAGTGCGAGCTCAGGCTTAGGCCTGGCTTGAAACAACGTTGTTAATTTGGGTTTTCCATAAACAGAGAAATCATGGAATGGTTTGGGTTGGATGGGACCTTAAAGCTCATCCCATTCCACCCCTGCCATGGGCAGGGACACCTTCCACTGTCCCAGGCTGCTCCAAGCCCCAATGTCCAGGTATTGGTGGAAAATACAAAAATCCAATATTCTAAATTATTCCAAACAACAAAATAGGCCCTGGTTAGCAGAGAACAAAAATAAACTTTAATGTAAATTAATTATTAAAAAATTGAATACTTGATCTCAGTTATTTCTTATCAATAATTGCTATTGGTGAATGATCTGGAGATCAATATCAACATGATAAGGACGTGATTTAGGAGTGATGATGGTGGGATTGGATGATCTTGAAGGTCTCTTCCATCTTTGATGGTTTTGGGATATTTGGATGGGTTTGCTCCCATCCAGCCATGTCCAGCCTGGCCTGGGACACTTCCAGGGGCAGCCACAGCTTCTCTGGGAAAAAAAAAATCATTTTTCAAAGGTTCTCCTCCCCTTTTTCAAGGACTGCCCCATGTCTACACTGCACTTGGGGGATTCAGTGCATAGCAGAGTGAAATTTTACTTTAGATAATGACTGAAGACAAAATTATATCAGTTTTCTGCTATTTAGAAACCAGGGAATATTGCCTGAAGAAGCTGTTAAGTTGATATGACAACCAAAAGTGTGCAGCTCGGAAATTTTTTAGTCTGATCCTAAAATACATGTTGGAAAATTTGGGATATAATAGTTTTCCTTCTCCTAAAAACAGATGGAATTCTACACTGGACTTTCTGATAAGATAAAAATAATAGACCCTGATAGATCTTATCACTTCTTTGCAAAGATAAAATCCCTAAACCTTCCAACAACACAAATGATTTCTTTCTCTTTGTCCTGTTTTCTTCTAATAAAGGTGCAGGGATATTTCTTTTTTTGCAGATAATTTCTGGGAAAAAGGAAAACGCTCTTTATATTGGAAAATCTGATGCATAAACAGCATTTTGAGTCAGCTTCTCACCACTCCAAGGGATTTAATGGAAGGAATGGGTTGGAAGGGACCTAAAGCCCATCCAGTGCCACCCCTGCCATGGCAAGGACACCTTCCACTGTCCCCAGATGTCCAACCTGGCCTTGGGACACTGCCAGGGATGAGAGTTTATTCCACAAATCTCCCATGCAAAACAATTGCTGTGAACTGGGGTCAGACACGAGGCTGGAAATGGAAAAAGCTGCTCCTAATGAAGGATAAAAGAACAAGACTAAATAAAAAAATATCACTGCTTTGCTTGGAAATGTTTTATGTCTCTCACTTTTGATCCTAAATCGTTTGGCACTTTCAGAAGCTTTATCCTGTTCTTTCCCTGAAATCCAATTATGTTCAACAACAGCCTTGAGCTGTGGTTTCCAGAAGCACTGGGTCACCAACGGCTGCTGAAATCCCACTTCTAAAGAGCTTGGGGAGCTTCATTTGAAATTTGGGATGTTTTAGTGCATCCCTGTGGAAAGGACAGGGAGTTTTTACAGGGGCCTGGTGTGACAGGGAATGGCTTCAAACTGAAACAGGGCAGGGCTGGATGGGATCTTGGGCAGGAATTGTTCCCTGGGAGGGTGAGGAGGGGCTGGGATGGAATTCCCAGATTTGCTGTGGCTGCCTCTGGATCCCTGGCAGTGCCCAAGGCCAGGTTGGACATTGGGGTTGGAGCAGCCTGGGACAGTGGAAGGTGTCCCTGCCATGGCAGGGGTGGCACTGGGTGGGATTTAGGGTCATTTTCAACCCAAACCATTCCATGATTCCATTATTCCATCATTTCATTGTTCCATCATTCCATTGTTCCATCATTCCATTGTTCCATCATTCCATTATTCCATGATTCCACATTCTCAGCACTCACTATCAGAGACATTTTCCAAGGGCTTGCAGTGACAGGACAAGGAATAATGGCTTTAAACTGAAAGAGGGAAGGTTTAGACTTGATATTAGGAAGGAATTCTCCCCTGGCACAGGTTTCCCAGATTTGCTGTGGCTGCCCCTGGATCCCTGGCAGTGCCCAAGGCCAGGCTGGACACTGGGGCTTGGAGCAGCCTGGGACAGTGGAAGGTGTCCCTGCCCATGGAACTGGATGAGCTTTAAGATCCCTTCCATCCCAAACCATTCCATGATTCCATGAAATGAAGTAAACAAGATCCAAGTTCTTTACCTGGAAATCCTTTTCCTGCAGGATCACCACAAAAATGGCTTTGCTGGGATGATGTAAAGATAATTCAAAGTGCAGCCAGACCCAAAACTCTCTAAATTAGGGACTCTCTCTCATTCTCAGGCTCCATGGCCACTTTATCAGCAGCACCTTCATGTTTTAAACCAAGCCCAACCAAAGGACAGAAAAAGTAATGCTGGAAAAAAGGTACTTGACAGCTTGAGGAAGGAGGGAGGGATTTGTTGCCTTTCTGTTTGCCAGGAGTGTGGGTTTGTGTCATTGTCACCTCAGAAATTCAGGGCATTTCCCAGCTTTTTAAGGCAGTTCTGCTGTTTGCTGATGGACACCACCAGGGATGAGAAGGGAAGGTCACAATTCCAGGGATCCAGGGGCAGCCACAGCAAATCTGGGCACCCTGTGCCAGGGCCTGCCCACCCTCCCAGGGAGGAAATTTTCCCTAAGATCTGATCTAAACCTGTCATTTCTCAGTCTGAAGCCATTCCCTGTGTCCTGTCCCTGCAGCCCTTGGCAATTGTCTCTCTCCAGCTTTCCTGGGGCTCCT
>JBBMKD010000001.1:114336030-114346926 GCA_037834095.1 Argya squamiceps
ATCCTCTAATTCCTGATTTTAATCCTGCTGAAAAGGGATTGCCTTGGTCCCACCATGAGCTCTGCAAGGCTCAGGAGGAAATTCCAGTGGCCACCAGGAAGAGCTGGACTGGGCCAGATGACCTTGTGGAGTCTGGCCTGGGCCACAAATGGGATTTGAGGTCTATCTTCTAATTCCTGATTGTGGGAGAGCATATTTATCCACTCGGTGCTGAATCCATGGTTTCAATCTGAAACACTATTTTCCTTTCTTCTATTAAACACCAAAAACTTATTTTCCACTTACTTCACCTCAAAGAAATAGCAAACCAGCAATTAATAAAGCACAAAAGCTTCTAAGGTCACTGAAGAAGAGAAAATGCCTGTCCTGTGTTATGCAAAAAGAATAAAAATCTGCTTTTTTTTATTCTGCTTTTCTTGCTTAGCTCAGTGTCTATTAAAGAGATAACAATGGCTGCAAGCAAACCACAGGCAGGAAATTTTCTTTATTTTCATGTAACAAGGAGATTTGTTGAGTCTGGCTTGCTTAGGTAGCTGTCTAAAGCAGTTTTATTTTTAGAACTAAGGGAAAAAAATATTTACCAAGGGGGAAAAGTGACTCCCTGGACCTCCCTGTGCTGGTTCTTCATATTTAGAAGATGATGTTTCCCAAAAGTCCCAGTTTTGCCCAGTTGTGTTTCCATGGCAGGGGTTGGAACTAGCGGATATTTAAGGTCTCTTCCAACCTAAAGCATCCAATGATTATTTGGGATTGCTTTGAACATCTCAGTGTGCAGGGGACAGGGCAGGAGAGGTGGTTGGGGGCAGCCAGTCCAGGATCCCACTTCCCTCAAAAAGCCTCAGCTGGAAGTCCCTAAACATCCCAAACATCATCCAGGAGTGCCCCAGGGACGGGTTTTTTCCTGATCCTTCCCAGGTCCTGGTCCTGTCAGGTGTTGTTCCCTGTTTTTCCTGCATTAACCCCACTGGAGGGAGGAACCCTTTCCATCAGCTCTTGGAATTTCATTTGTCTCAAACCACTCCACAAAACAGCTCCTTTCTCCCCCTCTCTGCTTCCCCAAAATCTGGGAATTATCCCCCTTTTTTCTCCCCTTCCAGGAATATTGCAAATGCAAGCATTGAGAAAACAGGAGCTGCTGCAATTAAAAGACCATTTATCTGCTGTAATTAAGAAGATTTATCTTGGGTTTTGTAAGAGGTGTCTCGGGCTGAGCAAGAGTGTCTGGGTTTGAAATTGGATTAGAAATTCAGATTGCTCAATTCCAAGAGGTTGGCAGGACAAGCCCCTCTCCAGGTCTAAAAAGAAGTTTGACCTTTAATTTGGGGTCTAGACCTGGCAAATTCATTCCTGGATCTTTTCCATAAAAACTGAGTGAAAATGGACCAAGGCAGCAGGGTAAGGTGGGATAAAGTCTGAAGACATCTGGAAAAGATGAAGCCCATGAGTCAGGAGAGCAGAGGAGCAGAAAAGCCTCAACTGCTGCCTTGGGAGAGTTCAATTCTCCTCCTGCCTGTGCCACAGGGTCCCTGCCTGGTGTCTCTGAGGATTTATCCCAAGTCCTGAATTCCTCATTTTCCACAGGCCAAACCAAAGGCCTCATGGTTGCCACGATGTTGAAACCCAGAATTTCAGTCAGGCTTTAGTCTGTTCTTGGTATCAGTGACAAGAAGGCTGAAAAAACAAAACTCTCAGGGCTCTTAGGAACGGAAAATTCAAATTTCTAAATGTTCTGCAGCAGTGGAGATCAGCCAAAGGCTGGACTTGGTGTTCTTGTGGGTGTTTTAAAACAAGAGTGTTGCAACCTCTCCATCCAGCAGGGCAGAAGGGGTTAAAAATCCCTCTTTTTGGAGCCCCTTGGAGGCCACCTTGCCACGGGAAAGGCAGTGAGGAAACTGATAGCCTGTCTCTGCAGAGCAGGCTCTGGGTTGTGCAACAAGGACTCACACGTTGGGCTGAGGACAGAACCCAGCTCCTCATTATTTGTGTGCAGCCCATCCTGTGCTGGAGGAAACAGCAGCTCAGGGGAGGGGAAAAAAATAATAAAAAAATCGGCTTTGAAAGCTGTCATGAGGCAGCAGAGAAAGGCCACAAATAAAAGTTGCACAAGTGTCTGAAAATGTGCAATTTTTGAGCCTTGACTTTGCAACCTTAATAAAGTTATTTTAATTACTGAAGGGTTTGTTTATTTGTTTGTTTGCTTGTGGAGGGTGATTGCTTTCAGTCATGCAAGGAAATCAGCAGCTAATTCTTTATTCTTTATTCTTTATTCTTTAATCTTTATTCTTTATTCTTTATTCTTTATTCTTTATTCTTTATTCTTTATTCTTTATTCTTTATTCTTTATTCTTCATTCCTTATTCTTTATTCTTTATTCCCTATTCTTTATTCTTTATTCTTTATTCCTTATTCTTTATTCTTTATTCCCTATTCTTTATTCTTTTATTCTTTATCCTTTTTTTATCCTTTATTCTTTATTCTTTATTCATTTATTCTTTATTCTTTTATTCTTTATCCTTTATTTTTTATTCTTTATTCTTTATCCTTTATGCTTTATTCTTTATTCTTTTAGTCTTTATACTTTATTTTTTTATTCTTTGTTCTTTATTCTTTATTCTTTTATTCTTTATTTTTTATTCTTTTTTTATTCTTTATTCTTTTATTCTTTATCCTTTTTTTATTCTTTATTCTTTATTCTTTATCATTTATCCTTTATTCTTTATTCTTTATTTTTATTCTTTATTCTTATTCTTTATTCTTTATCCTTTTTTAAAATTCTTATTCTTTATTCTTTATCCTTTTTAAAAAATTCTTTTTCCTTTATTATTTATTCTTTATCCTTTATGCTTTATTCTTTATTTTTTTATTCTTTATTATTTTATTCTTTATTTTTTATTCTTTATTCTTATTCTTTATTCTTTATCCTTTATTTTTTTATTCTTTATATTTTATTTTTTATTCTTTACCCCATCCAAAAGGAGGGATGATCCTGCCTGGCTGGCTTGTGGTCACATAAAACAGGGACAAGAACCTGGCCCACGGGGGATGTGGAACCACACACATGTTGCATCCCTGTGGTTTAAACCTCTCCTTCCTCACACTCTCTACTCCCAAAAAAAGTCCAAACTTTCCTCTGGGAAAGTCCAAACTTTCCTCTGGGAAAGTCCTGCTTGGCACAGGCCCAAATCTGTGCCAGGGAGTTTATGAGGAGTAAATAAAGAGGAGCAAATCACAAGGCAGGACTTGACTCTGGGGCTGGTTTTCCACTGTAAACACAGCAGAGATCTGTTTGTGCTGCTCAAGAAGTTCAGGGCACACCCCCAGCCACACCTGGGGACTCCTGACTTCCAGATCTTTCTGGATTCCTGGGATCTGTGCTGGAACTCCCCCTCCAGATCACAGAAATAATCCCTGAGGGGGATCCAGCTGTTTCCAGAAGATATTTTCCACAGGTGGAAGGGAGCAGAGTGACAGGACTTGTCTTGTTACCTAAACATCCTCAGAGGGGCTGCAAACAGCCTGGGTGGGCCAAATTCCTGCTGCAAGCAGGAGAAGACACAAAAAAAACCTCACAGGGAGATATGATTAAAGCATCCAAGAGCTGCAAGGGGATGAAGAGAGATCCAAGGGGATAGAGAGAGATCCAAGGGGATAGAGAGAGATCCAAGGGAATGAACAGAGATCCAAGGGAATGAACAGAGATCCAAGGGAATGAACAGAGATCTCAGGGGATGAAGAGAGATCCAAGGGGATGGAGAGAGATCTCAGGGGATGGATGGAGAGAGATCCAAGGGGATGGAGAGAGATCTCAGGGGATGGAGAGAGATCCAAGGGGATGGATGGAGAGAGATCCAAGGGGATGGATGGAGAGAGATCCAAGGGGATGGAGAGAGATCTCAGGGGATGGAGAGAGATCTCAGGGGATGCAGAGAGATCCAAGGGGATGCAGAGGGATGCAAGGGGGTGAAGAGAGATCCAAGGGGATGAAGAGAGATCCAAGGGGATGGAGAAAGATCTCAGGGGATGCAGAGAGATCCCTGCCACCATTCAAAAGACAGAATGGACTTGGAATTATGGAATCACAAGAGGGTTTGGGTTGGAAGGGACCTTAAAGATCATTTCATTCCCACCCCTGCCACGGCAGGGACACCTTCCACTGTCCCAGGCTGCTCCAAGCCCCAGTGTCCAACCTGGCCTTGGGCACTGCCAGGGATCCAGGGGCAGCCACAGCAAATCTGGGAATTCTATTCCAGGGCCTCAGCACCTTCTAAGTAAGGAATTTCTTCCTATTATCCCATCCAATATCCAGTATCCCATCTAACATCCCATCCAACCTAAAATTGCAAGGGTGGCAGCCAGAAGGACCCCAGGACCTCGTGCTTTCAGAGGAATTCCAGTGGGTGGGACATTCAGAGAGTGGATGGGGAGAGGGGTCTTCCATCTTCACCCAAACCCGTGTCCAGGGGCAGGACAACAGCACAGCAGCACAAAGACACCCTCCATCACATCTCATGAATGGTGCTGAGGAGACAGGAACAAAATCTGGGACAGATCCAGCTTGTGGTGCCCAGAAACTCCTGAAGGCACAGGAAACAGGCAGTGGGAGCCTTGGGATAAACACAGCAGATAAAGCCACAAGGGGTTGATTCCTTATCAGACATTGTCGTTGTAGGACACAAAAGAAAGATGAGAGACCCCAAGTATTTCAGAAGGCAAAGAGCACAGAGAAAAGGCCTTTATTGTCTAATTCTTACTACTTTTTATAAAGTGTTCTGATACAGACTTAACATGGTTGGTGAATAGCAATGACACTTCTCTAATCCCGTTGGTTAAGCCAGAAAAACCAGAATCTTTCGCCATTTGGAGAAAGGTTGTTTTGAGAAAGGAGAGGTGTTTGCCAAGATTGTTTTGAGAAGAAGATTTCTTGAGAAGTTTTTCCTTGGGAAAAAGTTAGCAGCTGCCAGCAGGCTGAAATCTCTCAGAGCCAGAAATACCAGGCCCACAAGACATAGCAGGACCTCCAGTCCCATCCCTGCCTGCTGGCAGTGCAGTGTGTGAGGCCAGAACCCCAGAATCCCAGAACCCCAGAATCCCAGAATCCCAGAATCTCTGAATCCCAGAACCCCAGAATCCCAGAATCCCAGAATCTCTGAACCCCACAACCCCAGAATCCCTGAATCCCAGAACCCCTGAACCCCACAATCCCTGAATCCCAGAACCCCAGAATCCCAGAACCCCAGAACCCCAGAATCTCTGAATCCCACAACCCCAGAATCTCAGAACCCCAGAACCCCAGAATCCCTAAATCCCAGAACCCCAGACTCCCTGAATCTCAGAATCCTAGAATCCCAGAATCCCTGAACCCCTGAATCCCAGAACCCCAGAATTTCTGAACCCCACAACCCCAGAATCCCTGAATCCCAGAATCCCTGAATCCCAGAATCCCTAAATCCCAGAACCCCAGAATCCCTGAATATCTGAACCCCAGACTCCCTGAATCTCAGAACCCCAGAACCCCAGAATCCCTGAACCCCAGAATCCCTGAATCCCACAACCCCAGAATCCCAGAATCCCAGAACTCCAGACTCCCTGAATCTCAGAATCCCTGAACTCCAGAACTCCTGAACCCCAGAATCCCAGAACCCCAGAATCCCTGAACCCCAGAACCCCAGAATCCCAGAATCCCTGAACCCCAGAATCCCTGAACCCCAGAACCCCAGAATCCCAGAATCCCTGAATCCCAGAATCCCAGACTCCCTGAATCTTAGAATCTTAGAATCCTAGAACCCCAGAATCCCCGAATCTTAGAATGCTAGAACCCCAGAACCCCAGAATCCCTGAACTCCAGAATCCCTGAATCCCTGAATCCCTGAACCCCAGAATCCCTGAACCCTAAAATCCCAGAATCCCAGAATCCCAGAACTCCAGAACCCCAGAATCCCAGAATCCCAGAATCCCTGAATCCCACAACTCCAGAACCCCTGAACCCCAGAACCCCTGAATCCCCAAATCCCTGAGGCTGGAAAAGCCCTCCCAGCCCAGGGGGTCCCAGCTGTGCCCACCTTGTCCCCAGCCCAGAGCTCTGAGTGTCACCTCCAGGTGACACCTGCAGGGATGGGCACTCCAAACCTCCCTGGGCAGCCCCTGCCAAGGCCTGAACACCTTTTCCATGGAAAAATTCCTACTGGTGTCCCACCTGAGCCTCCCCTGCTTTTACAGGAAGGAGAGAAGGAAAGAAGGACAGAGGAAAGCTAACGCTGTGCATGTGCAGAAGGAAATAATCCTGAATTTTTATCCTTTAAAACATTCTCTGGGAAAAGCTGCTGGGTGACCAGGGCAGTTCATTTGTTACCTTATTATGGATTTAGGAATGTTCAGTGCTGGTCCATCAGTAAAAATGAGAGTGAATGTTCTTACTGTGGGGTTCAGCCTTTTGATGGCTGGACAATTATTCCATTTGCTCATTTGTTGGAATGACCTGATCACCTACTCAGGAACAAATTGTTGTTTTACATGACCCGGTCAAGTTTTCTTTTTACCAATGTGAATTTGCTTTATCTAATTCAGAGTTTTCATAAATCCACTCTTAAGATGAGAACTCTGAGCTTGGTTGTCTCATCTCTCCCCTGTCTGGACAAATTGGTTCACTTGTTTATAGTCTGTTCTTGGATAAAACCAAATGCTTAACAAAAATAATCAAAATCTGATATAATGACAAATGTCTTCTAATCCTATTTATTTCACGTTTTAAAACTTGGTTCTTTCAGATGTTATAATTGACTCAGAGTCCTCACACTTGTCAAAGCTCTTGGCACAGAATATCTCATGTAACACATTCAGGTCAAATAAAATAAGGGGTAAATAATTGGTTCAATAATCTGTAAAATAAAACAGCATTTGTAGGATCTTTAAGCTTAAAGATAATTGAATTCCAAAGCTCCTGCCCACACCTTCCACTATCCCAGGTTGTTCCAAGCCCTTTCCAAGCCTGGCCTTGGATATTTCCAGAGATATCCACAACTTCCCTGGACAAAGTTCAGGTTTATAAAGAGCTTTCTCAGCTCTTTAGGGATGTGTCCGTGAATTCCCACATTCCCAAGTGGAGCAGGAGAAAATCCTGTCAAAAACACCAGTGCTGATTCCAAAACATCTCATGAGTTCTCAGCTTCCAGTGCAGCAAAAAAAAAAACCATGGAAACACCAAAATCCTGCTGTTTTCTCCCTCCTCAGACCTTGCTATGAGCACAGGACTTTTTTGTGCCATGTAAAAATATCCAGGCTTTAATTTGCCCTATCCTGAGAGTCCCAGGAAAGTGCATTTCCCTTTCACTTCAAAGCATCCCCCACTTTCCTGGAGCTGATTTTCCTTCCTTGCCCAAAATCAAGACGTCGAGCTCAATCATTCTCCAGCTGCAGCAAGGAAAGCAGATTCCATTACCTGCTGGAACTGGGTTAACCCCAGGTATGGACTGGATTTTTTGGGGTTTTTTAATTTTTTTTTTCTTCCTGGGCTGGAAATGATCCATTACCTCATAATAAAACTGGAAATTAAAAGCAGTTCCCTTTCCCTTTTGCTCCTAAAAAAAAATCGGTGTTTCAGCTCCGGGGAGGAATTCATGGGCCCAATCACAAAGCCTGAGTGTAGCTGCTCTCTAATTAAATTGGAACAGCTTTTTTAATTTTTTTTTTTCCAGCAGCAAGCATCTATTCCTTGGAATGAACCTCCACTGCTGGGGATCTGAGCAGTTCCAATTAGGAGAGCTCTGCTTTGAGCTCTCCCAAGCCCAAACACACAGCGTGGCATTGTGCCCTCGCCCATTAAACTGGAAATACAACCCCCCTTTATTTTTTTGGTTCAAATAAGCTCCAGGAGATGCCTTTCCTGGAAGTTTGAAGTCTGGGCCTTCACATCACGTTGGGCTAAATTGATGATTTCCATGAGGTTTTTTGGTGGAATTAGCAGAGTGTTGTGTGTCCATTTTGATTAAATGGTGCCTCGTTTTGTTGGGTTTTAATTGCTGCAGTAATTAAGGGCTCTCTGGGAGCTCTGCTCACAGGAGACCACGCAGGACACTCTGATTTCCTAAAAACAGCACCCACTTTTTCCTGCATTGCATTCCCTGACATTTTCCACTCCTCTGAGGTAATAAATTGCTCCATAAATTTAGGAAGAACTGATCATAATCGTGGAGGGAAGTGCATAAGGAGACCATTAAGAAAATCAAGCCAGACCCTCCTGTACTTGGCCTTCCTTGCCATGCAATATCCCAAATGAATGGCACACTTTAATGACCAGCTAATTAAAATTTAATGGACTTGCCCATTGCTACTGTCTGTGCTTTATTTGAGCTCGAGGTACAGCCTCGATTTCCATTTAATTTGGCTGCCTTGGGGGATGTTTTCCATTCAGCCAAGTGACCTAGAACATGTATTTGCTGCTCTTGCTGGTAAAAATAAGTTGATAAAAACCAAAACCGTGGATTCTTCAACTCTTTCCTCCTGTTTTTCCTCCTTTCCTCCAGTTACATTTTCCCTCCCTCCTTAATTCCTCAAAAATCCTCTTCTCCTGGAGAAGGAAGAGAAATGTCCTTTAAAACCCCCCAAAACAGCCCAGTGGGTGCTGTGCAAATGATCAGACAGGCTTGCAAAACATTAACAGGCATTGCATTGCTAATTTGATTAACCCCTCGTTATCATCATGTTTTAATTATCACAGCTCTGCCATTGAGGGCTGACATCAAACTCTGACAGCAGCAATTCCCTGAGCACAGCTTGTGGTTGCTGAGTGTGATCAGGGGCTCAGCACGTTCCTGTTTTCTGAGAGATGTGGGGTGGCTGAAGCTGCTGGAATCCCTCCTGTGGAAATTCAGTAGGAAAATAGGAATTTAGAGTGGAGTCACTGCAAGGAATCCCTGCTGCCAGGACCTGGAACTAAATCCAAACAAGAAATCAAGGTGTGGATGTTCTTCTTTTGTTGGTAGGATGGGCAATCCCTCAGGAAAGCAAATCCCAGAAGATTGAACTTTCCTTTTTTAGCAAGATCCCTCTATCCCAACTGATCCAAGGGGCTCCAGAGATGTCCAAGGATGGCCTTTAACTTCTGGGGATGTGTTGAGCAGTGCTGAGGTTTCTTCCTCTGGCCTCTCATCCCTCACAGAAACTTCATTTTTCACCTTTTTAGCCCTTGTTTGTTGTCCAAGGATGGCCCTCAGATTTTGGGAAATGTTGGGCAGTGCTGAGGTTTGTTCCTCTGGCCTCTCATCCCTCACAGAAACTTCATTTTTCACTTTTTTAACCCTTGTTTGTTGTCCAAGGATGGCCCTTAACTTCTGGGGATGTGTTGGACGGTGCTGAGGTTTGTTCCTCTGGCCTCTCATCCCTCACAGAAACTTCATTTTTCACCTTTTTAACCCTTGTTGTCCAAGGATGGCCCTTAACTTCTGGGGATGTGTTGGGCACTGAGGTTTCTTCCTCTGGCCTCTCATCCCTCACAGAAACTTCATTTTTCACTTTTTAACCCTTGTTGTCCAAGGATGGCCCATAACTTCTAGGGAAGTGTTGGGCAGTGCTGAGGTTTGTTCCTCTGGCCTCTCATCCCTCACAGAAACTTCATTTTTCACCTTTTTAACCCTTGTTTTTGTCAAGGATGGCCTTTAACTTCTGGGGATGTGTTGAGCAGTGCTGGGGTTTCTTCCTCTGGCCTCTCATCCCTCACAGAAACTTCATTTTTCACCTTTTTAACCCTTTTTTGTTGTGTTTGGGGGTGAAACCTCCTGCTGCATGTGGGGCTCAGCCAGAGTTTTCCTGGTTATTTAGAAAACTCAAGCTCACTTGTGAATTAATTCTATGAAACCACACTTTTAGATAAGGTTTAGATAAGCTCCAGACTTTTTGCATTGTGTCCTGCATAACTTCAGGGCACTGGTCCTGCTGGAAACCTGTGATTTATTTACAGCAGGAAAAGCAACCATGTGTAATAATAATTAATCATTTACATTAAACCTGTATTATTTTCCAGACTGTTTTAACAGTGCACCACTACAACATTCTGCCTCCCTTTTATTTTTTTGCCTTCTGGCCTGGGTACAATAAATACAAAACACAGCAAAAGTGGGGTTATGTCAGTCAGCCTGAGCTGCAGCATCCACAGAAAGATGTTTTCCAGTCATAAACCCAACAGTCATTCATTCATTCATTCCTTGCAAATTCCTGCAAACACTTTAGAGGCCTCTTTGTAATCCAGTCAGTGTTTTATTGACATGGAGTCCTCCAGGGAATGCCATAAATCCATATAAATGTGTGCTACCATTTGTGTCTGGATCCTGGATTCAACTGGGAATATGTTTCAAAATCACACAGGAGCTGCCCATTTCTCTGTGGGTCACGGACATAAAAAGCAGCTCAGATCCATTAATTAATTCTACAAAAGGCCTCTCAGTATTGCCACAATTCAATCAACTGCTCAGCTTTAAGGCACAGGCTTAGATTTCATTGGCATGAGCAGGGTTTAACCACACATTTAAACTTGAGCACGAGCCCAAAAGCCTCGTCCTGCTGGCCAGGAATCCAACCTGGATCCCCCTGGGATGGATCCAGCTGGGGAGGAGCTGATGGAGCAGCCCCTGGGGGTTCTGGTGGTGGTGAGAGCTGGACCTGCCCCAGCCCAGAGCCCCCCGTGGGGATCAGGAAAAGGGATTGGGATCAGGAAAAGGGATTGGGATCAGGAAAAGGGATTGGGATCAGGAAAGGGATTGGGATCAGGAAAAGGGATTGGGGATCAGGAAAGGGATTGGGGATCAGGAAAAGGCATTGGGATCAGGACAAGGGATTGGGATTGTGCCCCTGGGCCCCCTCAGGTGAGGCCCCACCTGCAGAGCTGCCCCAGCCCTGGGGCCCAGC
>JBBMKD010000001.1:114393801-114406855 GCA_037834095.1 Argya squamiceps
CTCCTTGGATGCAGCCCAGGATGTTGATGGATTTCAGAGCTTCCAGCACTCACTGGTGGCTCCTGTCCAGCTTTTCATCCACGAAATCCTCGAGTCCTTCTCCCCAGGGCTGCTCCTGGTGAATTCTCCTCCCAGCCCCTGCTCGTGGCTGGGATTGCCCCAAGGAACAGCCCCTGGCACTGGAATTGTGGAACTTCCTGAGGTTTTCCAGCCCCTGGCACTGGGAATTGTGGAACCCCATGAGGTTCTCCAGCCCCTGGCACTGGGAATTGTGGAACCCCATGAGGTTCTCCAGCCCCTGGCACTGGGAATTGTGGAACTTCCTGAGGTTCTCCTGGGCCGTTTCTCCTGTTTGTGCATTTTGCAGTCTCCTGCCTCCATCTGCAGATGACATTTTGGGTTCCTGACTCCTTCCATCCAAATCCCTTCAGGGTTTGACACACACACAAGTGACACAATCAAAAAAAAAAAATCTCCACCTCAGATTTATTTCTTCAGGTCCTCTGAGTGGATAATTCTTTTCTTTCATGGAATTATTGGCTCCTGCCTCAACAGTCAGCTTTTGGAGTTGCTCACACAGTTCCAGTAGCCTTAGCAGACCCTGCCTGTGGGTCTTCCACACGTGGAGATAAACAACAATTCCTAATTCAAGGAATTCAAAGCACTGCTCTGTCGTGGGAGAAAAAATTGGGAAAATTCAACAGGACAAAAAAAAAAAAAAAGTTGTTGTTGAAAAAGATTCTCTAAATAGAGAACCTTAACATAACACAGTCTCGTAAAAATGATTGTTCTGTTTCCTGCAAAGGTGATGTAAAATCTGAGAAAAATGCCAAACTTAAAAGATTTCTTAATTATGGTGCAACTTCTCTTTTAATGGTGATTGCCTTGCAAGAGAAAAACAACAAAAAAAAGAGGTTTCCTGCCAGAGAACCCAACAAGAGTTTCATCAGGACTGAGTCTGGTAAGAAATCCCAAAAGACAAAAAAAGTTGTCTTTTTTTTTCTTGTATAAATATTTTTCAATAGGAAAATAAATAAATAAATAAAGAAGACTTTTTTTCTTGCATAAATATGTTTTTCCAATAGAGAAAAAATATATAAAGAAATGAATATAAATAAATAAAGCTAAAGACCTAAAAAATAAATAAATAGAAATAAATAAATAGTGCAACCTCTCCATTTACAGCTGAGACTCTCTGTGACCTTGGATCCCAGGGAGGTTTAACCTACTCTGATTAACTTTCCCATGTTATTCCATGAAATAAAACCAGTTTTGACACCCAGAGACTGAGGCATCCTAAGGATAACACAATAACCCCATGGAATCATTCCAAATTGAGTTGCAATAATTCATTTAGGTGACCATACAGATTTGTTATGTGGAATATGAAACATTGCAAAATGAAATCAATACAAATGTTTCTTGTTAATGAAGATAGACTGGGCTCTTCTGGATGGGGTTTGGACTCCATAGCACAGAAATCCGATTTGGATTCAGAATTCCAGCCCATCTGACTGCTTAAAAAATGAGGGAAAACATTGTTTTTGTGATTATATGGTTGGACAGCTGGGAAATTATATCCTGAATTTTGTTCCATGCTTTGCTCATTAAGAATGCAAGCACAGAGCAGCCAACAGCATTGGGAGCTTGGCTGTTTTCTTCCACCAGGGAAGAAATTTTTTGGGGGGATTATGATTGGATTCACAGTGAAATTCATCCTCCTGACATGGGTTTTGAAAAATGTGAATTTTCAGTGGTAGAATTTTTTAAAACCTCACAAAATTTGATGCTGATTTATTCCTAAGAGAGAAAAACAGGCTCGAGTGTAACAAGTGACAGGAGGAGAGGAAATGGCCTCAACTTGAACCAGGGAAGGGTTAAACTGGATTATTTAAAAAAAAATAAAATAAAATCCCAGAAAAACCATTTATTTTTCACTGGCTTCACCTTTAATTTGTACTTTTTACATCATTCAGCCTGGACTAACAGTTTTATTTCCATTTTTACAGCTTTATTTCCATTTATAATCAACCCTGATGAAAATAAAGAAACTCTCTTAACCCTTCCCTATGTCACCTGTGTTTCCAAAAGAGGAAAAGCCAAAAATAAAATATTGGAATGGGCTGCCCAGGGAAGTCATGGAGTCACCATCCCTGGAAGTGTCCAAAAAACCTGTGGATGTGGCACTTGGGGACATGGTTTAATAATGAATATGGTGGTGATAGTTGAACTTAGTGGTCTTAAAGATCTTTTCCAGCCTTATTTATAATTCTATTATTATAGATGATAGAATTTATAATTCTGTAGAATTATGGAATAGAATAGATATGGAATAGAATATATAATTCTATTATAAATTTTAATTCTATTATTCCATAAATGCAGCTGGATTTTTGTTAGTGGCCAAGCAACTCCATTTCAGATTCCCTGGAAAATCCCTGTGTTGCAGCATGGACATATCCAGTGGTTTTTTTGCTCTTTTTTTCCTGCTTGTACAGAAATTCTCTCAGTCTTTGTTTCAGAGGCTTGGAGCCAAAACCCAGTGAGTTGGCAGAGCTGCATAAAGAAGATCTCTGGGAAGAAGGAAAAACCCAAACAATCGTGAACACAACAGAATATTTAACAGCAGGTCCTGCAGGATCTCATCCCACTGGAAATATGGAATGCCTTTGGAATCAGTGCAGCACCAAATTTAGGATAAATTAGCTGAATTTAATTTATTTAGGGAGCTCCAGGTTGGCTCCTTAAAGCCCTGAGCAGAAACTTGTGATAGGTTCAGCCTATCAAGGCAAAAAAAATTGTGAGTCCATGAGAGGAAAAGGAGCTCTTGGAGTGTTACAGGGAGCTCTGGACACGGTGATTAAAGGAGGTTGAACTCCCCGACCTGGAAAATCAAATTGGTGACAGCTCACTGTGTTAAACTACATTAAAATTTATGACATTGAAGGAGAGGATCAATGTGTGGATAAAGCCTGAATTAGGAGATCTCTGGAGCAAGGGAAAACAATCACCTGGCAGGGTTTCCAAACAAAAGATGCCACATTTGTTTGCTGGCCCCAAAATAATATGAAAGTCTCTTTGAAAGGGAGAGGAAAAGAGATAAAGTGCCTTGAAAAAAAAAAACAAAAAACCTGCAAATGGTCATTAGAGGGAAAAATCTGAGGAAGTTTCACAAAATAGCTGTAAATGACTTTTTGTAAATGGCTTTTCTGGCTCGGGGAAACGACCCCGTGGCAGCAGCAACCTCTGGCCAGGGCTCAGGGCGCTGGAAATTCAAACACCTCGGCCACAGTTCAGGTGTCAAGCAGGGCTTTGTGCCCTGCAAAACAAACTTATTATGGAGCTGAAAACTTATGATGAAAAGCAGCACTTACAGCTCCTTGAAGCACTTTGGAATTTCAATAATGATTTCTGGAGTTAAAGGGATGCTGTCGAGGTAAAGTAATTTCTTGGAATAAAAATATATAAACCATTTTTCTTTTGCTAGCAACAGTCTTTTTATTTCAGAACTGGACGTGGAAAATAATTTATTTTTTCTGTGGCTTCACCTTTAATTTGTATTTTTTATATCATTCAGCCCAAACTAACAGTTTTATTTCCATTTTTATGGCTTTATTTCCATCTGTAATCAATTCTGATGAAAATAAAGAAACTCTCTTAACCCTTCCCTCTGTCACCTGTGTTTCCAAAAGAAGGAAAGACAAAAATAAAGCACAGGGACTGACTCTTTAGAGAATTATTACTCCAAAACTGCTTTTCCTTAGCTCTGTTTTGTAAATCAAAAAAAGGGGGAGCTGATAAAAAGCAGACACAAAGCCAAGTTAAACTAACAACAAGCACAGCTACTCTGAAGTTAAATCAGAAATAGTCAAATATCATGAATGCTTTCTCCTGCTTTTCAGTGCCACTGTAAATGTCCTTTCCTCATCACTCTGACACATAAAAACAGGACCAGTTTTCACCTGCAGAATTTACTTTTATTTTATTATTCCCCTAAAAGTGAACAGCTCCCAGAAGCTTTGCTCACTTCCAGCACCTCTCCTACCTCTCAAAAGGATAAAAATTATTGAAAGATTGGATGTTCACTACACATTTTAAGGCAGATCACCCAAAAATCCTTTGGAATCCCATGAAATATTTCCATGGATCCAAGAGGGTGACAACAGCAAACCCACAGTGGCAAAAACAAGCAGTTGTTTTTTGCCAAAGGGAATTCCTGGGGGTTGTTGTGACTGTTCCAAGGTGATAACATGGATTGGAGATGGGATTCTTCCCACAGTGTCTGGATTCTGGGTTTGAAATCCACTGGTGATTTCAAACTCAGTGATTTTCACACCCCATGCTCAGGCCATCAGGTCCAAAATTTTCCATTTTCCCACTTTCCACTGGTCTTCTGGGAAAGCTCCTCAGTGCTGGTGGCTTTACAAGAAACAAATTAAGAATTTATTTCTGCCAGTGCAGAGATAGAGAATTGAGAGCAGGCACTTAATGAGGAACTTTGGAAGTCGTTTTATATTTGTGTGAGGGGAGGTTGTTCTTGGTGACTTATCCTATTTATAAATCACAAAAATTTTATCGTTTTAAATTTATAACACAGTTTTCTATGGATCCTTTCAATGTAGGCAAAGTCCACAGAAAATTCCTTGAGTAAAAAAATTTCCCAGTTTTACTTTACCCCCATTTTACAAGACAAAACTCAGAGGTTCTGTCTGGAGAGCTGGAAAGATTTCCAACCAGGATGGGAGTTATTCCTAAGAGAATTGTTGTTCTTGGTAATTTATCCTATTTATAAATCACAAAAATTTTATCATTTTAAATTTATAACACAGTTTTTCCTACAGATCCTTTCAATGTAGGCAAAGTCCACAGGCAATTCCTTGAGTAAAAATTTCCCAGTTTTGCTTTACCCCCACTTTACAAGACAAAACTCTGAGGTTCTGTCTGGAGAGCTGGAAAGATTTCCAGTCAGGATGGGAGTTATTCCTAAGAGAAGACTTCGAGAGAAACCTGGAAGGGAAGGAAATGTGATTCTTCCTTGCTTAATCCTCCTGAATTTTGAACTGCAGAGGATGGAAGTTCCCATAAAGAATTGATGCCATTTTGACCAAATCCACTCATGTCTGAACAGCACCTCGGTGGTGTTGAAGGGATCCCTCAAAATGATGGATGAAAATCCAATAAAGATTCCAGAGCCAGGACAGGGAGTTGTGTGACTGCAGCCCTGACACAGAGCCAGCCTCTGCTCCGTGGGCATCCCAGCCCCACGTGGATTGGGATGAGACCTGGGGTGGGTTGGGAAAGGCACAATCCAGGCCTGGCAAGGGTGCAGAGGGTAGAGTTTGTTGTGGGGATTCTTTGGAAAGATGATCACAGGTTTTACCTCGGTTTTAAACTACCAGAGGGCAAGGCTGGATGGGATTTGGGGCAGGAATTGTTCTCTGGGAGGGTGGGGAGGGGCTGGGCTGGAATTCCCAGATTTGCCCCTGGATCCCTGGCAGTGCCCAAGGCCAGGTTGGACATTGGGGCTTGGAGCAGCCTGGGACAGTGGGAGGTGTCTGGAGAAAAGGAGACTCAGGGATGACCTTATCAATCTCTACAACTCCCTGAAAGGTGGCTGTGGTCAGTGGGGGTTGGTCTCTTTCCCCAGGCAGAACTGACAGAACCAGAGGACACAGCCTTAAGCTGCACCAGGGGAAATAAAGGCTGGATATCAGGAAAAAGTTTTTACAGAAAGGGTAATAAAGTATTGGAATGGTCTACCTGGGGAGGTGGTGAATTTGCCATCCCTGGATGGGTTTAAAGAAAGACTGTATGTGGCACTCAGTGCCAGGGTTTAGTTGAGGTGTTGGGGCTGGGTTGGACTTCATGGTCTCAGAGGTCTCTTCCAACCTAATGATTCTGATTCTGATTCTGATTCTGATTCTGATTCTGTTTCTGATTCTGATTCTGATTCTGATTCTGACAGTCAGAACGAGAGGACACAATCTGTACCAAGGGAAATACAGGTTGGATATTAGGAAAAGGTTTTTTACAGAAAGGGTGATAAAGGACTGGAGCCATGGAGGTGGTGCAGTCACCATCCCTGGATATGTTTAGGAAAAGACTGGATGTGGCACTCAATGCCATGGTTTAGTTGAGGTTAGAGTTGGGTTGGACTTGATGATCCTGGAGGTCTCTTCCAACCCAGTGATTCTGTGATTCTGTCATTCTGTGATTCTGTCATTCTGTCATTCTGTGTGATTCTGTGGGTCTGTGTCCCAGCCCATGGCAGGGCTGGCAATGAGATGAGCTTCAAAATCCCTTCCAACCCAACCCATTCCATGATTCTGTGGAAATATTCCTATTTCCTCTTAGCCGCTCAATCATTTCCCTCTCCTGTCCAAATGATGTCCCTAACTTGTGTCCCAGTGAAATCCCAGTTCTTGCCCTCTGTTTCCTGTACCTCCCCTCTCTGATTTTTCCACTCAGCTCTCAATCCAATTTCAGACTTGTGCTCTCTCCTTTATTTTTCTCCCTAATTTCTCCTCCCAGAATTCCACCCACCAAAGCATATCAGACCAAATTATCACTCTCCTGTCACCTTTTTCCATGACCTTTGGCCAAACTGGGTCTAAGAGCAGAGCTGGTCCTTGGCCACCAACGTGGGGTGTCCATCCTGGTGGGAACTGTCCACCAGAAGTTGGGTGCTGAAGGATCCTGGGAATTCTGCTGCCACCAAACCCTGCTGGGACAGAGGGAGGAATTCCCTGAGCCTGCATCACCTCTCTTCCAAGTTTTCCAGGTCCTGGGAGATCTCTCCCCAAAAATGGTGCCTGTAAAGGATGTGTGGGCTCTTCCCAGAGAAGGGAAATGTCAGCAAAGTTCCTTCACTTCAGTGTTTCCCCAAATGTTCAAAAGTTTGTCTTCTCACCAAAAATGGAGGGAAATTTACCCCTGGAATTATTTAATCCATGCTTAAGGGACTTTCTTAATTAGAACATATTCTCATTATGCTTTTACAAGTCCTTAATTGATTATTTCTTGGGCATTTTTAGAAGCTCAGACCTTGTCATCAGGTGGTGGTTGCATGGAGTTTGTGCTAAGAAAATGGAAATTAAGAAGTTGATTCTTCTAGTGTGTGGCTGGCACATCATCGTGTTGTGCCCAAATATTCTTCCTTTCCCTGTTCCTCCAAAAGGTTTCTTCTCTGGTGAGTTCTTAATTTAGGGGAAAGAAATTAAAATAAATTGAGTTTTTCTGCCAGCATCTCTTCCTGATCTTTGAGACATCCATGATAACAAACTGGAGCATTCTGGTGACTGAAAAAAAACCATTTTTCATCTCTGAGATTTTACCTAATCCATTTTGTTGTTACAATATGGGATAAAATGTCTCCCTTTCCCTCTCATGGCCTGCACAAAGTTTGGTGTTTCTATTCCATGGCAGGGATCCAAAGCTCTGATGAGAAAACACCTTTTCTGTCCAGTACATCATTTCTTTTTAAAAGTTCTGTCTTGCCAGCATCAAGGATGAACCATTTCATTTATTTTTTATTATTAATGCATATTCCTGCCACAGGACTCTCCCAAATGGAAAGGCTGGACAGAAATCCTTTCTCCCCAGGATTTTTCAGCCATTGATCCACGTTCAGCTACATCAGCTTCCAATACTTTTGCTTTCCAATGTGTTTGTTTTTCCTACTGAATTTTTCAGGATGCTCATTTCAGCTGGGGATATTCTATTGAATGCTTTGGGGCCTGTGCAGACAATAAAGAGTTGAGTGTAGGCCCTTAATGAGGAACTTTGGAAGTTGTTTTATATTTGCATGAGGGGAGGTTGTTCTTGGTGGTTTACCCTATTTATAAATCACAAAAATTTTATTGTTTTAAATTTATAACACAGTTTTTCTACAGATCCTTTCAAGGTAGTCAAAGTCCACAGAAAATTCCTTGAGTAAAAAATTTCCCAGTTTTACTCTACCCCCATTTTACAAGACAAAACTCTGAGGTTCTGTCTGGAGAGCTGGAAAGATTTCCAGTCAGGATGGGAGTTATTCCTAAGAGAAGACTTCAAGAGAAACCTGGAAAGGAAAGAAATGTGATTCCTCCTTGCTCAATCCTCCTGAATTTTGAACTGCACAGGATGGAAGTTCCCGTAAATAATTCCACCCCTGAATTTTAGGCTCAGCCTTTTCAGGGAGGAGCTCCAGGAGGGTTTGGATGCCCCTCCCAGGGATGCCCAGGCTGGGATTGTTGGAGGGTCTGTGCAGTTGGATTTGGATGATCCTTGTGAGTCCCTTCCAACCCAGGATATTCCATAATTCTGTGATTCCTGGTTTCTTTAATCTGCCTGGCTCACAAGGAACTCATCTTGTAATTAATGAGCTGAAAATCCCTTCTCCATTCTTCCACCTTAGTCCCACAGCCAGGGAATGCTCTAAATTAAACATTTTATGGAAAACGAGGACTTGGACTTCTGCCTCCAGTACCACCGGGGCAGCCACTTAATGTTTTTAAACCAAACAGAAAAAAAAAAGTTAATTGAATGACAATTTCTAAATTTAATAGATGTGGATCTTCACTCGGAGCAGGCTGGAATTACCTTGAGTCCTAGGGAAAGGTTACCCATTAACTCCTGAGTTCTGATTGGAGGGTTCCAATATTGGGATTTCATTAACAAGATTTATAGGAGCATCCACTGTAGTAATGATTGTTATCATTCCATAATCAGAGAAATAAATATTTTCTATATTTTCTGGTTAAAGTCCAATTTCTGCTGAAATTCTAATGATTTAATGACAAGTTGTCCCTGCAATATTGTAACACCAGCTGCTCTTTTTTTGTCCTTAACCCTACTGACACAAATTTCATTATTCCTGATTTCAAAAGGCCAAATCCTGATGGTTTTAAAGAGTCCTCAACAAGTCCAACCATAAATCACAGAACATGTCACAAACACCTTGAAGTCAACTCTCTATCCCACACAACCTGTAAGTAGAGCTGGGTAAACTTTTGACATCAAAAATATGTGACTTTATATAAAATCTTCCAAATTTCCCACTACTTTTATCTTTTCTCACTCACGCAGAAATGGTTTCAAAGTTCTGATGCTTTGGGAAGAAGTTTCTAAATTATTCACTCTGGTTTTTTCCCCTCCTCTCTCTCCTCTTAGGCTCTGTCACCACAGCGAAAGGACTGAGAGTAGTGACAAGTCCAATATCAATAAACATAATAATAATTGATTTCTGGGAGATGAAAAATCTGAAATTAGTGGCAATTTCCCCCCAGAGTGTTGTCTGATTAATTTAATGTTCATCTAAGTCTAAGTCATTCTAATACTTATCTGCTCAGCAAACCTTTGGGAAGTGTCTTTGGGCCAAAGACCAGAAGAAAGTGAAGAATTATTGCACAGTCCAGGGTTTTTTTTTTTTAATTTTTCAAAGAAAACAAAGAAAGAAAGGCTTGAGGAGATGCTAAAAGTTGTGTTTGCTGTAATTCTTTTAATTCTGCCATTATTTCTGAAGAAAAAATTGACAATGGGATATGAGGAGGAGCAGAAAATATTGTCCTGTCTTGTGGCTACCACAGAAAACTGGAATGTCTGAAGGAGCATGGGAGGAATAAGGGGGAAAGATGAGCTTGGGCTGAGATTTATCCAAAAAAATGTCAACATGATCAGGGACTAAAAGCTTGGGAAAGGGAAGATTTGAGATAACTTTAGGGTATAATTCAGGAAAAAAAGGGAAAAAATTGTGTTAAGGAAGGGATTTGGCACAAAAAGGGAAAATGTGAAGCAGCAAAGGTTGTGCTGCAGCAAAGAATCTCTGGGAAGTTTCTCCATGTCCCAGCAGAAGCAGGAGGAAGAGGAAGATGTGGCCACCGACATGAAACATGGAAAAATCACCTGAGATTGGGATGGACCAGCAAGGGATCAACTCAACAGTTTTCCAGGGTGTGATGATCCCTGTTGGACCATCCTGGATTCTGCTGTTCCATCCTGCCCAAAATGTGGACAGAGACCTCAGGAACCACCCCAAGCTTTGCAAATAAAGCCAAAACTCAGATGACAGAAGAAAGTTCAACAGTTTTCCAGGATGTGATGTTCCCTGTTAAACCATCGTGGATTTCACTGTTGCATCCTGCCCAAAACATGGACAGGGACCTCAGGAACCACCCCAAGCTTTGCAGATAAATCCAAAACCCAGATGACAGAAGAAAGATCAACAGTTTTCCATGGTGTGATGATCCCTGTTGGACCATCCTGGATTCTGCTGTTCCATCCTGCCCAAAATGTGAACAGAGACCTCAGGCACCACCCCAGGCTTTGCAAATAAAGCCAAAACTCAGATGACAGAAAAAAAATCAAAGGTTTTCCAGGGTGTGATATTCCCTGTTAGACAATCCTGGATTCTGCTGTCGCATCCTGCCCAAAATGTGGACAGAGACCTCAGGAACCACCCCAAAACTCAGATGACAAAAGAAACACTTTTCTTATCACAAAAGAAAGAAGAAACACTTTTTCTTATCACAAAAGAAAGATCAACAGTTTTCCAGGTTATGATGATCCCTGTTGGACCATCCTGGATTTCACTGTTGCATCCTGCCCAAAACATGGACAGAGACCTCAGGAACCACCCCAAGCTTTGCAGACAAAGCCCAAACTCATGTGACAAAAGAAAGATCAATAGTTTTCCAGGGTGTGATGCTAATCATTCTGGATTTCACTGTTGCATCCTACCCAAAACATGGACAGAGACCTCAGGAACCATCCCAAGCTTTGCAGACAAAGCCCAAACTCATGTGACAAAACATCAACAGTTTTCCAGGGTGTGATGATCCCTGTTGGACCATCCTGGATTTTGCTGTTCCATCCTGCCCAAAACATGGACAGAGACCTCAGGAACCACCCCAAGCTTTTCAAACAAAGCCCAAACTCAGATGACAAAGGAAGGATCCTGTGAAATCCCATACAATTCCGAGACGTGGAAGTTTTCCTGCAGCCCATTGAAGCCATTAAGGATTCAGACAGCCCCAGAATTGTTCATTACTGGGAGAGACAGCATTCCTGTTGTTTAGGCAGTGGCATCCTTCATCAGTCCTTAATCATCCCTAAATTGAGCTCTCCTGAGTGGGCTCCCTCCTCTAGGAAAGGAAGAAGAAACCCTGCACGACAGGAACTGGAGTTAACTGCCTGATTCTTTGCACCCAGTGTGGTTTCAGAGAGGAAATAAAGAGCATTTAGAGTGACTGAATCCCATCAGATCTTCCAGACATCCTCATTAGGGCTGTTCTAATTAGGGTTGTGTTGTTTGCTTCATTTTCTCTCAATAGTGTTAGCTGGCAAAGACTGATGCCTTTAGCCCTCTAATAAATTAATTATTAATGGAGGAGTTAATAATTCATGTTAATTGGTACTATGAGCTACTTTCCCCAACAAATGTGAGCAAAGGTCAAAACTTGTTAACAGCAGAGGTGAGTTCTATTTTTAAGTTTTCTGTTCCATAATATATCTGGAAAATCAATGTATGGCTCACAAAATTAACTGGTTTTCAAAAGAGCAGCATAGACTCAGGGCAAAGGTGTGGCCTGTTCACCTGCTTGCATTTAACTGGGAATTTCCACAGCTTTTGGCATATCCAGGGATAGAGGGAGTTTGGGATTGGCCACCATGGATCATCAGGAATTGTCTCTCCGGTGGGCCCAAACCCAAGCAAGGTGTGATGAACTAAAAAGAGACTGAGAAAATGTCAATTAGTGAACACCAGGCTGTTATTTTAATGTCATCTGGGAGTATCCATGGTGCCTTTCCTGGAGGAGAAGAACCTGTTTCATCATCATAATCAAATAATTCCCTGTAATTATTCCTTGCTGATCAGATAAGACAAATTCACCTTTCAATCCCTGAATGAGGTGCAGTGCTTTGATCTCTGTCTTCCCAAATACAGCACAATTTAATGTGAGCTGTTTATCTGGAATATTGGAGCTGGGATCTGCTTTTAATCTGATGGAATGTTTGAACAAGGCCATGATGCTGTCACATGTGTTCAGCAACCGTTTTCCCGTGTAAAGAATAAATCTCCAGCCTCTCTTCCCCAACCAACAGGAAATCACATCCTTGTTTGGGGTTTTGTTTGGAAAATAGGCAATGCCAAAGAGCAAAGGGAGGGAAGAGATGTGTAGAGTTGGGGAACAGCTTAAAAGGAACCAGCAAAAAATATGCTTTTAATAAAAACAATCAACTTCTTTTAGTGGTTGTAACCACCTATTGTAAGTAACTTATACAACACCAGGCTTTCCCAGTACTCACCAGAGCCCAGCAAGTCAATTTTCATCATTCAAACACGAGGATGAGGTGGGAATTCATCCAACATCCAATGTCATCAGTGGGAGCTCTTCCACTGCCTCCTGTGGGAGCTGGATCCGGCCACTGCTCAGCAGGACCTTCTCATTCTGGGAAGAAAAGGCAATCTCCTTGGAAAAGCTTCCCTTTAGGACATGGCCAATATATATTTACTCTTTTCTGGTTATTTTGGAAAATCCAGCTGATGTTTTATAAGAGGAAGAAAGCACAGCTCAAGATAAACAAGCAGAGTTTTATAACCCTTGGTTCTATTGACAGGAAGTGTTAAAAATCCTGATGGGAAACATTTTGTGTCCTGTGTCCAGTTTTTCAGTCTGAGTGTATCCATAACATAACTGACCTGCAATTCTACAAATTATAGGGGAAAATTGCAGGGACAGTTTCCACTTCTTCAAGCCCCAATGTCCAACCTGGCCTTGGGCACTGCCAGGGATCCAGGGGCAGCCACAGCAAATCTGGCAATTCTATTCCAGTCCCTCCCCACCCTCCCAGGGAAGGATTTTTCCCAAGATCCCCTCTAACCTTTCCTCCTTCAATTTAAAACCATTGCCCCTTGTCCTGTCACTCTCTGCCCATATAAAAAGTCGCTCTCTCTCTTTCTTGTAACCCCCTCTAGACCCTGCAAGGCCACCCTGAGGTCAGGCCAAAGCTTCTCCTGTCCAGGCTGAACAATGCCAGCTGTGCCAGCCTTTCCTCCCAGCAGAGCTGCTCCATC
>JBBMKD010000001.1:114413463-114427794 GCA_037834095.1 Argya squamiceps
CACCTGCAGCCTCCTCCTGAACACTCCCCCAGACAGTGACTCCAAACCTCCCTGGGCAGCTCATCCCAAGGCCTGACCATTCTTCCAAGGAGAAAAAAAATCTAATATTTAACCTGAACCTCCCCTGGTGCAATTTGAGGCCATTTCCTCTCATCTTTTGCCTTGGGACATGGCACAAGAGGCCAACCCCACCTCACTCCACCTCCTTTCAGTGCTGTAGAGGGAATTTCTGCTCCTGCCCTCAGGAATAACAAAGTATTTGATTTATCAGGCAGCTCCAACACACCCAGTTTAGATCTGACTAGAGAGTCCAGCCTGGGCCTTAGTAAATTTTCTAAATATTATCTTGAGGTTGGTCCATTTTCTCTCTAAAAAAAAAAATTGATTTTAAGCCTTGCATGTCTTTCCCTGAGACCTTTTCTACCCACTCACATTCCGGTTCTAAATACTCTCCCAGGAGAGGATTTCCTTGCACAAGGACTCCAATAATCCTTGAGGCCCAATCCTGCAAACAAAGGGAATGTTTCCATTGTCTGCTGTGCAGCTTGATTTGGGATGAAGGACCAAAATAGCAGCTGCTATAGGTGAAAATATAGAAATAGCTATATTTAGCTTTTTCAGGATAACCTCCCGACCAATTTCAGCACGTGGAAAAATCTCCACCAGTCAGCACTCACATAATAAATCCCCTCTTTTTTAATATATTAGTAGGAGTTCTCTAAATGCAGAACAGATGTTATGACCCTACAGGAGACTGAGAGAGCTGCCAGTGGTAACCTATTCTTGTGTAGCCCCAGCAAAAATTGTTATTTATTTGGATATTCTGTGAGTAAAATCCTCACTGGAGGAAAAGAGAGCAGTGGAAAATGTGTGGCATTCAGGAATAACAGGAAATAAAGGGATTCTGAAATCCAGCCCTCTGATTTCCTTGGATTTCATGTTCATAAACATGACTAAAACCAGTTCTAGGTACCCCAAAAATTAGTCCTAGCTCCCTTAAAACCAGTTCTAGCTTCTCCCCAGCATTGTCACAAAAATTTTGGCTAAAGCTGTCTCAGCATCGTTGAAGAATCCTATGGAATGTCCAGGCCAAGGAGCAGATGAAAAAACCCTTTATCTTTTTTCAAAAAGGCACCTGGAAATAATTAGAAGGAAAATACAAAGAGAGATCATGTCAAATGTAAACTTTTGCCATCTCTTCTTGATCACTTGATTAAATTTTATGGTCAACAGACACTGGGAGATGTTGCAGGAGAGAAGATTTCATTCAGATCCCATTTTTCAGACACTTGGCTGATATTTGCCACCTGTTTCATCAACACGTGGCTGAAAAATAATAAAATCTGCCAAAATGCCTCATGGACAAGAGGAGAGGAGTAGAAAAAGATGTAATTTGCTGTTTCACCCCAGTCCAGGACAAGGGAGAAGCCAGTGGGTGTTTTGGCACTGAGTAGATGAAGTTTGGCACTGAGCTATGTCAGGGACCTGGACGTGGTTCATTTGCATATCCAAAAATGTTTTCCCAGAATCAAAAAGGTTGGAAAAGCCCTTCAGGATCATCCTGTCCCTGCATCACCCCAGCCTCACCACCATCACCCCTAAATTATATCCCAGTGCCACATCCAGAACTCTTGAACAATTCCAGAGTGACTCCACACCTCCCTGGGTAATTTTTTTCAATACCTGAATATTCCAACTCCTTCAGTGATTTTTTTTAAAATATATATATATATCTGATCTGTGTTGTTGCCCTGAGTTCATTAATCTTTACTCTAATTAATGGGGGAGAAGCAGCCCAACATTCACCTGTTGCTTTTCATGCTGAGAAATGTTGGACACATTTCAGGAACACCTCCCTAAATTGCAGCAGGACCTCTGGATTTGGGAAGCAGATGGTCTCCAGCTCAGGCTGCATTTTGTGCTTGCTCTGGTCTCCATTCCCTCTTTGCCAATTCCACACACAACCAATTTCTCCTGTATTTCCAAATTTTCTGTTTCTTCTGCCCATTCCCTGCATTTCAGTCTGCAGAAGTGAACACCTGTGACTTGTGGAGCATCCAGTGGCAATTACCAGTTTTCCTGCTCCAAGTGGGTGATGTGCAATTCCCTTTTTCCTTCTTTCCTCACTTTAAATCCCCCTCTCGGACCTGTGGGCTGGGCTCACCTGGATGTGCCTGTGGAGGTTGGAATTTCTGCCACTTCTCTGTCCTTTTCTCCTTCATGGGGAGTGAGTAAAGGCTTGGATCTTATGGAACAGTTGTAGACTGATAGATAAAAGGGCACAAAATTTAATATTATTAGTATTAGTAGATATTATCAACATATTAATATAGTATTAATTTATTAGTGGCAGATTAATAACCATTTCTCCTTAAAAAATGGGGGATCAGTTGTGTAGACGGAGTCTCTCATGGTAGGTAGCGTCCATTTCAAATCACCATTCTATTTCAATCTATTTCAAATTAATTTCCTTCAATTCCAATCAATTTCATTTCATTTCAATCAATCTCAATGAATTTCATCCAACCCCAATCAATTTCAATCTGTTTTGTTCCCTTCCAATCAATCTCAATCCATTTCATCCAATTCTGATCAATTTCAATGCATTTTGTTCCATTTCAAATCAGGGAATTCATCTCAAATCCCCACCAGAACTCACGGAAGGGAAGGGGGGCACCAATTTCCCACCAAGGCCAACCCTATTCCATGATTTTTTTTGTTTTTCCCCCAGATATTCATTCCCTCAAAGGCAGGAAAGCAGAGCCCAGTTTTAAACCAGCACTGCCTCAAACGGCCGTTCCCACGCAGAATCCATCAATCCCTCCCCAATTAGCCCTGCCCTACATTTCATCCCTGACTTTGTTTCCTAAGAGTGATTGTTTCTCCCCAAACACCCAGAACCAGATTCCAAAGACTTTTTTTTTCCCCCAGATTTTCAGTCCCTCAAAGGCAGGCAAGCAGAGCCCAGTTTTAAACCAGCACCGCCTTTAACGGCCATTCCCATGCGGAATCCATCGATCCCTCCCCAATTAGCCCCGTGCCACATTTCATCCCTGACTTCGTTTCCCAAGAGTGATTGTTTCTCCCCGAACACCCAGAGCCAGATTCCAAAACCCAGCTGATTTTATTAAGCCCCCGTGATTCAATTTCCCCCTGACATTTCTCTGCCCGTATCTGCTGGGAAGCGTTTTGGACCCTCCACCTTTTCGGAGTTCACGCGGAGTTTAACAACGTGAATTCCTTATCAGGGAAAAGGAACTGTGTTCATCAGGGAGAGCCAAGGAAAAGATGAATTAACAGCTACCAAATTCCAGAGGAAAAACAATTTCTGTTGCCAGCTGTCAGAATCCCATCCGAGTCAGGAATTTCCCTTTTCTCCCTGATCCTCATTTCCTCAGCAAAATCAAGATGCCAGCTCCCACTCCTCTTCCTACAGTAGTCAAAAAGGATATTTTCCTTTATTCCCATGGAAAGTGTTGCTTTGAGTTTTCTTGCTTTTCAGTGTTTGCAGTTTTGTAGTGGAAATTCTCACGCAGTTTCATGTAAACTATGTATATATTTAAAATTTATTTATTTTGTTTACATATTTCTCCTCTGGGAGAAGAAATATGATTAATAGTGATGTTCGCCAATGATGTCAAAAATGTGGCAACCTGTGTAGCCAACCTTTTACCTTCCAATCAAAATGTATATAAAATAAAGTCAAAAAATTAAAATACAAACTTTCCTACCTAACCTTCTGCTATCTGCCTTGTCCTTTGTGTGTCCAAAAGTGTGACAGAAAGGGAGCTGGAATCTTCACCAGAGACATTCCAGCTCTCTTCTGAGCTCCAATATTTGGATATAAGCAAAGATGGAGCACTCTTGTGTGAAATGTTATTTTCTTGTCAGATTTGTAATTTCTTCCAAAGAAAAGCCAAGGTTTTCCAGGAAAAGGGGAAAAAAAATAAAAAAGCAAACAGCTGATTTCCATTTCCATTAAAGACTTTTCATTAAGAAAAAAGTTTCATCAGAACAAAAGTTTTCCATTAAAAAGAGTTGAATGGAAAAAATCATTTGTCAGTCCAAATATTTTCCCATTTTAAATAAGTGGGTTTTGACTCATTCTTCTGGGAATACTCAGCACAGATTTAACTCTTCCATTACCTTCTCAGAGTATCCCAGATTTTTCCAAGATATCCAAATCCTAATGCTGAACATTGTAAGCCATTCCATGATTTTTTTTTTGGCCAAATGATTTATTTCTCTTCTTTCCCTCCTTCCCATTCGTAATTCATCAATTACTCAGAAATTTTAATCTTCTTCTCCAAAGCAATCTTTGTCTCCAAAATTAGGAAACAAAATCTCACAAAATTAGGTAAATATTAAAAATCATAGTATTTACCAAGCAGCACTACCTAGAAATAGATAAATGGGTAAAAAAATAGATAAACTATTTTAATCTGTAATTCCAATGACATATAACCATGGATCTTTGATCCCACTACAAGATAATTGCAAGGAAATGCTGATTTTTTAGCAAAAACTGCTGGGAAATTCTGGACTTTTGCAATTATCTGTCAAACTCCATAATATTAGTCTTCATAAATATTTAAAATATAGTATAAATATTTATATTACTTTATTTATTTCTATTAATATAAGCATAATGAAAACATACTAAAAATGAAATAATTGCCTTAAAAATTATAAATTAGAAAAAAGAAAGTGCTGAAATCAGTCTCTACATTTTTTCACTCTATTTAGTTTTAGTGTTTTTCCTACGTCAATACTCCAGATTTTCAATAATTCAAAATTTCAAAGGAATTTATTTGGATTATTCAAAGAAATGAGGAGAATCCTCAAGGGAATAACATAGGAGTAGTTGGATCTTTTTTGCTTAAAAATCTACTCAAAAATACCATTTTATTATCACAATAAATGTTAGATGGACTCAATTGAGTGGTTGGTTTGTTTATTACATGTTTACTAAATTTTAGTCCATGGACCTTCCTTTGCTTGCTAAAAAAATGGGTTTAAATCTAAAAATAGGAGCTGAAAATTCCTAAAAAACGGAAGACCAGTAATTCTGCCTTTGTTTTAAATATTACCTGTTATCTGCTGCAAAAATAATCCCAAAAATAATCCAAAAATCTCATTTTTGAGATGGCAACTTCATGTTCTCAATCCCAACTGGCCACCAAATTAATTTCTAGTGTTCAAACCAAGACAGTCAAAAATGTTTTCCCAAATAAATGGGTTTTCATGGCTTCAGCTGGACTGGAACAAGAACTTGGCTTGGCCAGATAAATATTTTTATATATGTATATAAATTATAAAAATTATAAAAATTATAGAAATTATAAAAAATTATAGAGATTATAGAAATTATAAAATATAAATAATATTAATATAATTTAAATGATAACCATAAAATGTAAATAAGTTTAAATACATAAACACACATTAAAATGTAAATAAATATCAAAATAAATTTAGAAATAAATAAATTGCAGTGCACTTTTGTGCTCTCTTTCCCAATGTGGAATCTTCATTAAATCACAAAAAACAATCAGTAAAATCAATAAAATTCTGTAAAATAAACTCAAAGAAAGGGACATTAAAACTGGCTTTTCCAACTGATTTTTAAGCCATGCTGAACCATTCTGTACTACTGAAAATAAGAAGAAATTATTAAATAATTGCCACGTTTTTAACTCAGGCTTCTCATTTATACCTGCATTTTCAGCATCTGAGTGCAGAATGTCCCAAAATTATTTTATTTCCTGCTTTGGTCCATCTGCAGCACAGCCAGAGCCCTGTCCACATGGAATATAAAAAAATTACCTTCAAAAGGTTTAGTCCACGAAAATGAGATAACATAAAATATAATCAATGAGCTTTTGAGACTTTTATCAATATTTTAATTGTGATAATTCCCGTGAATGGGATATTCAAACAGAAGGATATCCAGGAACAACCTGGGGTTGTTGGACATTTCCCTGCCCATGGCAGAGGGTGGAATGAGATGAATTTGAAGTTCCCTCCCAACCCAAACCATTCCATGATTCCATGATTTTGAGTGGAATAACTGGACCAGGAATCTGTGGGATTCACACTTGTCCATCCCAGGAACCTCCTTCCAACAGTGGCCAGCAAAAGGAAGTTAAAATACAGGGAAAAGCCAAATAAAACAAAAGATTTGGAACTGGGTGAACCCTCCCACTCAAACACAGTTAAGAAACTCTGTGAATTAAACAGATTTTTTGTGTATCATGACTTTAGAAATCACAGATTTTATTATTTTAAGTGTTTTCATTAAAAATAGCGAAGGATATTCACAGATTTTATTAAGTGTTTTCATTAAAAATAGCAAAGGATATTTCAATATGTCTTGAAATCATTCATGCTCAGTTCAAACAGCCAATTTTATTGTGTTTCTTGGTGCTTTTTTACAGAATTGTGTCTGATTTCACCAAGGAAATCTCTCTGTTTATGATTTAATGAAGATGCAATTTAACCACACTGGGGAGGTGCATGTAAAACTGAGTTGCAATGTATTTATTTTAATTTCTTTTTTAAAAAATCGAGTTATTCTGTCAGCTTTAGGGATGGAGGTGGCAACATGCACAGCAAGTGTTAAAATCCAGACATCTAAAACCAGCAAAAGGCAGAGGTTAACAAAATGTTCAGGAATTAATGTGACAAGAAAATATGGAGAGTTCCAAGGACAGCAATAAACCCACATCGCTGGGAGCTGGAGGCTTCCCATAATGAAAAATGAAAGGGGAAGTTTAAAAAAATTATGGGGGTGTGATTAGGGAAAAAAGGAAATTGCCTGGTGGAAATCAGCCTGGAAAGGCCATGGATTTACAACACCGAGGATCAATCAGGCAATAAGAAAATGTGGAACTGTCCTTTCAGTTGGGTTTTGATTTAAAATATCTGCACGACATCCCCTCAGTTCCCATCAACACCAGTAAGAGCCACCAGTTTAAACCTTCCACCACGAGATTTATCCACATCTTTTCTCCTGTCATTAAGATTTATCTCTCCCACTCCTTTCAGAAAGAAATTTTATCCAAGAAGAATAGCCACAACTGGGATCCAATCCGGTTTTTCCTTCCATTTTGTTGGCACAAGGATGAGGATTCAAGCTGGAAAATGAAGTTTTTAGTGGGGTGCACAAGGAGCTGTGTCCCACAGGAGCCATGGATTTACAACTCTGAGGATCAATCAGGCAATAAGAAAATTTGGAACTGTCCCTTAAGTTGAGTTTTCCTGTGGCTCTGATTTAAAATACCTGCAGGACATCCCCCAGTTCCCATCAACACCAGTAAGAGCCACCAGTTTACACCTCCCACCATGAGATTTATCCACATCTTTTCCCCTGTCATTAAGATTTACAACACCGAGGATCAATCAGGCAATGAGAAAATGTGGAACTGTACCTTCAGTTGGGTCTTCCTGTGGCTCTGATTTAAAATATCTGCAGGACATCCCCCAGTTCCCATTAACACCAGTAAAAGCCACCAGTTTATACCTCCCACCATGAGATTTATCCACATCTTTTCTCCTGTCTTTAAGATTTATCTCTCCCACTCCTTTCACAATTTACCCAAGAGGAATGGCTACAATTGGGATCCAGTCTGGTTTTTCCTTCCATTTTGTTGGCACAAGGAGGAGGATTCAAGCTGGAAAATGAAGTTTTTAATGGAGGGCACAAGGAGTTGAGTCCCACAGGAGCTTTCCCTGGTCAAATACTTACAGGTTTACAACAAGGAGCAAGAGGCAGAGCCATAAATTCCCATGTAAAATGGGAAGATGTGAAAGCCAGGATGAGACTTCTGGGAAGAGAGAAAACACAGAGAGGTGAAGTCACTTGTCACAATATTACAAGCAATGAAGGGCGAGCTCTCTGTAAGAAACAAATGAATATTTGATTGTAGACAGCTCAAAACACTGCTCAAAAATTGGATTAAACTCGGAGATGCCAAGAAAACACAACCACTTGGCATCTAAAATCAGCTCTCTCCTTTAGCCCAGAGTCTGTTTGATGGTTACCTAAATATACCAACAAGGCAATTCTGGCATGGCTCTGCTTAAAAATGTGGTTATATAAAGTCATACAAAAATAAGTTCTGGCTTTGCTGCAAAAGTGCATAATGGAAAGACAAACATTGTTAAAAAGCCCATCTTTTTTTTTTTTTTGAGATTAAAATAATCCACAGCAAAGGGGAAAGAAAAAAAAAAAAAGAAAAAGAAAAAAGAAAAAACTCTTCTGTAACTTTCCCAGTTGCCATTTATCATAGTTTTGCAAAAAGAAGCCCCGGTAATTTCATTTTTCTTGACTTCTATTAAAAAGATCAATACTTATGATTCCAAAGAGTCTCGGCTCATGAAAAGATGGAGCTGCTCTGTAATCATAGCTGAAAGTATTGGTTGTCATTAGCAGGAAGATTGATCTGTAAAGACAGAGTGAAAGTACTTAAAAATTTCCATTGGGCTCCTGCAGAAACAACAGTGCCCAGCAACCTTTCACCTCGTAGATAATTAAATCCAGATAACGAATTACCATATTAGGAGGAAGAATTGCATTGGGGATATTCAATAGATGCCCCACTTTAGGAGAGGAGTTCCAGATATCTCTGAATAATGATTTTGTTTTGTGCATAAAACCTAATGAGCTCCGACAGGAAAAAAAAAAGTCGTTTTTCAGCGTTGCATTTCAATCTGACTTTTCAGGGAGGATATTAATGGGTCACCTGAGCTCCAGGAATTGCTGATGGCCTTGGAGCAGGAATGTTCCAGGGCTTTGCACCAGCTGGGATCTCAGAGGAGCATCAGGTGGGCTTTGCAAGGCAATGGAGTGTTCTTGGAGTCACTCAGGAATTCTGGTGCTGCTGACAGTGGTTGGGATAGGGAGGAAAATCCCCTCTGTGCCCTGCTCAGGTAAGGCCCCACCTGCAGAGCTGCCCCAGCACAGGGAGGACGTGGAGCTTCTGGAAAAAGTCCAGAAGAGGCTCCAGGATGAGCAGAGGGATGGAGCAGCTCTGCTGGGAGGAAAGGCTGGCACAGCTGGCATTGTTCAGCCTGGACAGGAGAAGCTTTGGCCTGAGCTCAGGGTGGCCTTGCAGGGCCTGAAGGAGCCCCAGGAAAGCTGGAGAGAGACAATTGCCAAGGGCTGCAGGGACAGGACACAGGGAATGGCTTCAGACTGGCAGAGAGTAGGGTTAGATTAGATATTAGGAAGAAATTCTTCCTCTGTGAGGGTGGAGAGGCCCTGGCACAGGTTACCCAGAGAAATGTTGGCTGTTCCATCCCTGGAAGTGTCCACAAGGCCAGGTTGGACACTGGGGCTTTTAGAAACTTGGGATAGTGGAAGGTGTCCCTGCCCAGAGTCCCTGGAATGAGATGATTTCTGTGGTCCCATTCCAACTCAGGCTGTTTTATGATTCTATCATTTATGTAACTGCTAAAGTCAAATTTATGAAAATATAGGGATCTCTGGAGGTTTGTAGTCCAGTCTGCTACTCACAGCAGGATAGCTCTAAAGTTAGGTTATGTTGCCTGGGGCTTTGGCCATCTGCATTCTTAAAAACTCCAAGGATGGTGTTTCCATGCCCTCTCTGTGTGCTCTGACCTGGTGCTGTACCAAGCACTTGGGGAAGAATTTTCTGCTGATGTCTAGATGACAAATGGCACCACTTAGACCATTTATGTCTTTTCATATGGATAAAATATAATTGCTTACCTGAAATAAATTGTTCCTGCTTATTTTTCTTACTGCCTGCCTTGGGGACAGTTATCTTGAGTCATTCAGGAAATGGAGATGGGAACAAGTCACCATTAGTAAAGGATGGGTGCAAATACACCATAGAAAGACTATTCCATGATCACTGTAGGCATTCCTTTATCTCCTGTTTAATAGGTATAGCTTCCTCCTCAGTGTGAGGAAAGAAGTGACCTTCCATTTGCTGTGGGATGTCATTGCACACTCCCTATTGCCAAGGAGCATCTGATATCATAGAAGATTATACCCACTTCTGATAAGGAGTTGTCTGGTCATTCACACATTTCACTTGTGTCCTCAGGTCTGGTTATCTACAAGGCTTTGTGTTTCTGGGGATTTTAGTACATTACCATGAGCTACTTTTCCTCATAAACATATAAAATATCAAATCCACTTCATGGCCTTTCCTTGTTGTTGTTTTCTCTTTGTTCCCCAGCTCTTGCCATGTCATGCCATGGTTTGCTCAGGCTGCCTTGTGAGTATGTGGTTTTCAAGAGGGTGCAAGTTTCCTGTGTTTGCATGGCCATGCCAAATTCCAGCCCTTCAAATTGCAGAAAATCCTCATTTTCTTGTTTGCTGCACTACTCCTAAATCCATGGGTCAGATGCAGACACTGCCTGGGTTGGATAAGGAGAGTCCCACATGATTGGGAAAACAGCAAAGGGATGGTCTGAGGAATGGGTAGCCTGGATAATGTGCAAAATGTGCTCCAGGACCTTTCCCAGATGGAGCAGTTCCCACTGGGTGTGACTGTGTGAAAGCCAATCTGTCCCTCAGATAAATCAGTGAAATGGGCTGTCATTTGTCGTGTCTGTAAATCTCTTCCAAACTGCCCTGAAATGTCATCAATTCCACTCTTGTTGGCTTTAAGGTGACTTCAAAACCATCCACTCCAGCCTTTCTGATAATTTATACTCTGGAAATACTAAAACAGTTCAGTAAAACAGCTCAGGTCCTAACCAAGCTCTACAAACAAGTCTCGAGGATGACTCAGCACCTCATTATTTACAGGCTTCTATTCTTGGAGTTACTTGGGATTAGAGGAAGGATGACAACATGATCAAGGCAGGGACTCAGCAGGACATGTTCAGTCCCCTGTCTCAAGAGCTGGGTATGATTCTGGACCACTCACTTCTGACTGGAGATTCTGCTGGAACTTAAATATTTGTTGATTTTTACCTGTGTAAGATGTGAGCTGGGAAGTTCCCAGTAACAAAAAATAGTGATAGCAAAACTTCCTTAATTGACAGGAGTGTTGTACAGGTGAAAGCAGTGAAGAGTGCGCAGGCTGTAGCTGGCAGGGTAGAAGGCATCCCTGGTCTTTTCACTTCCTTTTTCCACTGAAAACAGGCATTTCATGTAATGATTTCTAATTCCATTTCACCAGTGCACAAGACATTTTGCCTGGTACACGGACATCAGAGAGAACAGCACAACCCTTCCCTAAGTTCCTCTGAAAATAACATCATTTTCTAACCAGACTGCCTTTCTTTAAAATAAAGTTTCCTTGTTACCATTTCACTTGAGCTATCATGTTAACTTAACTTGCCTTTTATTTGCCATAAATTCCAGGGTTTTGAGGACCTATTTTGTGTCCTTACTCACAGCAAGTTTTATTTTATCATTTAAAGAGAATAACTTTGCCTTGGAGTGTACAGCTGAGGCATGTTAAAATGAAACACTTAATTTTATCTGATTCTGCCATGGATGGGATATAATTAAAGTGTAAGGCTCTGGACAAATTTGCTCATTTATTCATTTTGCCCCCCGGTGTGAACTCCCTTTATCTGTGTTTTCTTCCTGAGGCTCAGATAATGCAGACAATTGTACAAATGCATGGTCATTCTCATCAATGTAGGGTTTGCCAGGGCTGGTATCTTCCTCCTGTGCTTTTTGTTTGATTTTTGATACCAATTCTCTGTTGTTTGTTTGTTCCTTTCTTAGGATTTTGAATCCTTTTTCTCTGCTAAGGAAGAAAATATTATTTATTCGTTCCTGGGCCTTGCTCCTCCTCCAGGCACAAAGGTATGCACTTCTGTCCTTCCATGGGGATCATTTATTTGATTTTAATAAAAGATGAACATAGGCAGTGACTCAGCATGTCACATCAGAGGCAGTGACAAGCAATACATTAGATGTTGGAGCAGCAAAGTGTTCTTAGGGGGGAAAAAAAGTGGCTGGTTCAGTAAATACTAGAAATTACTCCTTTCTTGCCTTCTTTCACTGCAGGCTTGTTACCATGGCTCCAGCTGATGGGTTTGTTGTTGTTGTTGTTGACACAAAGCAGTGTTTTATTATGTTCAGCTTTTAAGTGATGCAGGCTCCCTCACACAATTTCTAGGTTGTGTTGGTTACAAGAAGCCTTCTCTTGCTCCTGACCACATTGAGCAGGGATAGCCTTGGCTCCCAACAGCAGGGTTGGGATCATCCCATCCCATCCCATCCCATCCCATCCCATCCCATCCCATCCCATCCCATCCCATCCCATCCCATCCTTCACTGGCACCATGGAATTCTCTCCCTCTCCTGGAGGAGAAAAAGGCACACCCAGCCCTTCACCAAGTCCCTTTGGCAAGTCTGCCTGTGGTTCTCCATCATATTTTGACAATGTTCTAATATATTTCTGGCAAAAGAAAAACATTTTATTTTGGGGTTTCCCCCCCCCCCCCATTTTTATCTCATGTTGTTTTTACAGAAACCAATGTGTTTTTTCCTTATTAGAATCTCCTTCTAATTAGAAGTTTTATAACTGTGAGTGTTACAGCTCTGCTATCCTGAGCTCATGGTAGATGGTGATAAAATGTTGCCATCTTTAACGTGGATGAGCCAACAAAAGAAATTAATCAAGGGAGTGATGAGCCAGAGTGACAGGAGAACTCTGCTGCATTGTGGTGACCTGGCAGAGGAGCTGCCTTGGAGCAGGAGATCTGCCTTTGGTCCAACTCTGCAGCAGCTTTGAGTGAAACAACATTGGAAATATCTCTTTATCCTCCTCTGTAAAAGCAGAGGAAAAAAAAAAAAGAAGGAGCCTTTCCTAAGTGCTTTTAGAGCCACAGCTGAAAATACACCCAGGGGAGAGCCCCAGTTGTTCTAAATGTCTTTGACTGAGTCCCTGCATGATAAGGAGAGTGATTTAAACTTTCTGCTTTAGCTGTGCCATCTTCCACCCAGGGAAATAAAAATTACTTGCCTACCTCACAAGGGTCTTGTGAGAATTCATTTAATTAACATCCACAAAGCCATGAAAGGCTTAAAGGACTGCAGGTACTACATGTTATAATAATTATAAAAGACATGTGGAGAATCAGTGAGATAAGGAAAATTGCATTTTTCCACCTTCCCACTCCACAGATTATCTGCTTCTTCATGCAAGGTCCTGGTAGATTCCATATCTATGAAGCAAAGTAACAATTTTTTAGAATGCATTTGTTCCCAGCTGTCAGCAGAGGCTGTTACAGTTTCTACTTCGTGACAGCCTTGGAAATGTTGAAAATAATAATGTTTGGTGCATTCTGCTGGGCAGATTTGTTTGTCAGTGCTGTTGGTAGCAGGCAAGTCTCATTTACAGTGATTAACTGCTGCCTCAGTGGTGGCTTCAGTCCAGAGAGTGCAAATAAGTGGGAGTGTTTGTAAAGTCCCTGTTAAATGTGGAATTTTGATAGTCTCCCTTTCAGAGTCTATTCCTGTTTGTGAGAGACATATACACTTCTTGCAGAGGTGTTTCTCAGCCTCTCCTCTGCAGGAGAGGCTGCCTGGGCTTTGTCAAACAAAGAACTCTCCTGCTCTGCCTCTTCTTCTGCTCCTGCTTCCCCCTCATTCTCTGTCACCTCCACCTTAGATCAGCACAATGGGTGGCTCGTGACACCGGTTTCCAGCAGCATAAATCTGGAATTGTAAGTCAGGTGTGGAGGAGATGGTGATGATGACACATATGACAAGGTTTCCTATTAATCCCTTCTTAAAAAAATTGTGTGGGTTTTGGGTTGTTTTTTTTTTTTTTTTTCTGGAGTGAAGAAGCAATCTATAAAGCATGGAATCACCCCAAGGCAGTAAGCATTTTCTTTCTAGGGATTTTTACCATGCTGAGACATGACAGAGATTAATATGAAGGTGATACCTATTTGATACTCTTGTCTTAAAACATTCTATTTCTTTTTCCATCCATCTTTTTGTCTCATACTGCACCAAGACTAGAGAAGTTCTTTAATGGCCATGATCCTGTTTCACAGCACAATCCAACAGTATCCTGACCAGAACTGTTTTGAGCTTATTTCCTTCCATCTGAGGAAGCAGATGAACCTTTTGGGGCTCCCCCAACAAATTTTAACTTCCCAACAAAATACTTGTAGTTAAATTTATTGCCAATTCATTGCCATTGCTGAGTACAAAATACACACATTCAGTTCTGCAGATTCTCTGGTTCTGTTGTTCCTATATATCAGTATATTCCATATATTGGGGTGCTTCATCCAGCCCTGGGGCCCAGCACAGGGAGGACGTGGAGCTCAAGGAGAGAGTCCAGAGGAGGCTCCAGGATGAGCAGAGGGATGGAGCAGCTC
>JBBMKD010000001.1:114439817-114450545 GCA_037834095.1 Argya squamiceps
AAATAAACCCCACCAAAATATCCCCAGGGAGGTGAAGAGCTCTGCTCAGAGATTTTTCTGGGTATAAAAAAACTAAACCCCACCAAAATATCCCCATGGATGTGAAGAGCTCTGCTCAGAGATTTTTCTGGGTGTAAATAAATTAAACCTCACCAAAATATCCCCATGGATGTGAAGAGCTCTGCTCAGAGATTTTTCTGGGTATAAATCACCACCATTTCTCACTCAAATAACAGCAGATCTCAAGCACCTCTTAGGCTGTGACACGCAGAACCTTCAAGCTGCCTCAATATTTCTTTTTCAGAGGAAATTCAACAGAAAAGCAGCAGCACTGAGGCTTTTTTTTTCTTCCAGTCCACAATCTTCAGAAAAAAAACCCCACATAACAGAAAATGGAATATTGTGAGCAGCCCACATAATTACTCATGATAGATAACTGTATTAAAAATTAAACATAAATTATTGGAGGCATTACAGTGTTGGCACAGGATGAAAAAGGTGCTTCATATTCCTGAAAGGTTGAGCTAACTGCCTGAAAGTTTGGCTCCATAGAAAAGAGACTAGGCTGGATAAATGGAAAGCATTTATTGTTTGAAATATGGATTTTAATATAGCCCAGCACAACCCCAAAACATCAGTCCTTTTCAATAGGGTTAAAGTAAGATGGATCTTGCAGATTAAAGCAGTTGGGAAGATGCTCTTTGGCAGGGAGAGGCAGGAGGATGAGGGAAGGAGGCTCCTTGGAGTCACTCCATGTCTTTGGAGGAGGAATCTTCACTGTTTTATTGGGCTCCACGGAGTCCTGCCCAGCTGGTTTGTCTGGGAGCACTGGGACAGGCTGCTGGCTTGGCATGGGAATGCCCATTCCAGCCCTGAGGGCATCCAGGAGTCAGCCAGAGGGGGAAAAAAAAAACCCTGAGGTGGGGGTCAAACTCACTGCAGGCAGATCCACATCTTCTGGATGAGGAGAAAGGATGTAATTTTCCCTGGGTTTATAAAGTTCTGTCAGTTATGGTGAAAATCTTGGAGCACCCTGAAGGGATTTTATGCAGGGCTGATTCCTTCCTGCATTTGGTTTTTAGCAGCTCTCAGCAAAGATTTGATTTTTCCATCCATATTTCAAACCATTTTGTAGGTTTGAAATATTCAGCAGGGCCTGATTTCCTAGAATTTCACTTCCAGCTCTGACATCAGGGATGGACTCTGGGTTTAAAAAGCTGCAAATTCCTGGACAATCCTCAAACTGAGCCTGGCCTCTGGCAAGAGTGTGACTCTCAGAGTGTTGCTGGTCAGCTCAGAACATTGCTGAGCTGTTCCTTGAAATGGGAAAAGGGAGGGAAAAAAAACTTCTGTGTGCTAAAATCCCTCCTCAACAGGAATTCCTGGGGAGGATTTAGCTGAAGCTGACTGGAAAAAGAGTGGGAAGAAACAGGGAAAGGTGTAATATTACTTTCACAATTAATTGAAGAATTCCAGAGGTCTCAGAATTTCCCAAGTCCCTCCATGATTAAAAAGTTTGCAAATCTAAAAATGTCCTTGTGATTTTTAATGCAGCAACAAAGAAAAAGAAAACAGGGATCAAGTAATTCTTCATGTTGAGTTTTTGGTATTTTTCTGGTATAAAAACATGATTATGTAAAAACCTGTGACAGGGAACTCACTTTTAGCAGATATTTCATTTTTTGTTCTTGTCATTTATCCTGTTGCTCCCCCAAGCATGACTCAGATTTTTTTCAGAGGAGGAAAAAATGAAGATATGAAACCATGTGTCTCATCTTTCAGAAAAGATTCTTTCCAAGAGGAAATCCTGAAGAGCAACTCTTAAGAACTTTATCCTGAGCTGTGCATTATGGAGGAAACAATGGGATTGAGGATGGAAATGTGGATTATACCTAAAGATAAGCTTCTTCCTTGGTAAACGGTGTAATACTGAGATATTTATGCCTGCAATGAGGATTTATGTCTATAATGAGGACGGATATCCCTTCAGGAATATTCAGGAATATTCCTTCAGGTCTTGAAAAATGCCAGGGAGAATCTCTTTGTGTCCAGGTGCCATTTTCACGACCTGATCCATGGGCAAAGGGTTTCCATGTGGTGGGGCAGGAAAACAACCAACACCAGCCCATGGGTTTTCTCAATCTCCTCCTCAGGAGACCCCAAATCAGGGATTTCAGCTCCTCCCCAGAGCTGCTGCTGGCACCAGGCACAAGGAAATGTTGGAACCCCTTCTTTCCTCCAGCTCATCACACACAAGACCCGAGGAGCTGGGATTTGCATCCTTGTTGGATGCCTGGGCACTGAAAATTTCAGACTTTCTGTGCTGACAGGCACTGACCCCCCAAAAAACCACTACATTTGACCTGAGGCCGTGGAAAAGGCTCCCAAAATTGAGTGACAGCACTGGGATTGTGGGTGTGGAGTTGGAATAGAAGTGTGTGATATCACAGGGTGCAAAACTTAAGAGTTTAAGTGTTTAGAATATAGTAATATATATATAAAGCAAGATGGAGGTTTTAGGGTGGAGGCCAGTCCTTCTTTTTCATCTTCTTCTTCATGGTCTAGGTGGTGTTTTGTAATTGGATTGAAAATTCTGCATTGCAGGCCAGGGGTGGTTGGTTATTGGGTTAAAAGTAAAAATAATGTAGGTGCCATTTCTTAATTGGACAGTTTTTCCTTAAAAGGCCTTGTAGAGAGAGAGATAGAAGTATTTTTTTTTAGTTTGTTAGTCAGAAGTGCTGTAGAACTCACAGCTTGTGAGACTGTAACAGAGATAAGAATTAACAAACATCTGAGTCCAAACAAGAAATAATGTCTCGAGCATTTAATCCCAACTCTGGCAAAAAAAGAAGATAAAATTCTACACACCCTTTGTTCTCCTGACCTCTCCAGGTCCTGTCACCCTCTCCAGGAGAAGGAATTGTCCTGCCCCTGCCTTTCCTCCCTCCACCTTCTCTCTTCTTCTCCCAGGCACCCTCAGGAGGTGCCCCAACCCCTGTGAAGTGTCCCCAGCACTGGAAGGAGCACAGAAAAGTGAGATTGTACCTCACATCCTCCACCTTGGTGGAGAAAATTTTTGGGAACCTCTTTGCAACCATGTTATCCCCAAATTGTTCTATATCCCACAGAACAGACTTAATAAGACTCCTTTAAAGTGCAATTAAATGAAAAATCGAAGCTGAGTTTGGGGAATATTTTCCCCTCCCCATCTTTTCAACAGGGGGTTGTACTGCAGCATAAAAAGCTGGAGGTTTTATTCCCAATCACACATTCCCACTCCATTCCCTATAGTGTCCCACACATTGGAAGGAGCACAGAAAAGTGAAATTGTGCCTCACATCCTCCACCTCGGTGGAGAAGATTTTTGGGAACCTCTTTGCAACCATGTTATCCCCAAATTGTTCTATATTCCACACCACAGAACTTGATAAAACTCATTTAAAGTGCAATTAAATGAACAACTGAAGCCGAGTCTCAAGAACTTTTTCCCCTCCCCATCTTCTCAATATGAGGTTTTGCTGGAAGACAAAAAGCTGGAGTTTTTATTCCTAATCATACATTCCCACTCCATTCCCTACAGAGTGTTGCCAACATTGGAAGGAGCATAGAAAAGTGAGATTGTGCCTCACATCTTCCACCTCAGTGGAGAAGATTTTTGGGAACCTCTTTGCAACCATGTTATCCCCAAATTGTTCTATATTCCACACCACAGAACTTGATAAAACTCATTTAAAGTGCAATTAAATGAACAACTGAAGCCGAGTCTCAAGAACTTTTTCCCCTCCCCATCTTCTCAATATGAGGTTTTGCTGGAAGACAAAAAGCTGGAGTTTTTATTCCTAATCATACATTCCCACTCCATTCCCTACAGAGTGTTGCCAACATTGGAAGGAGCATAGAAAAGTGAGATTGTGCCTCACATCTTCCACCTCAGTGGAGAAGATTTTTGGGAACCACTTTGCAACCATGTTATCCCCTAATTGTTCTATATCCCACACCAAAGAACAGACTCAATAAAATCCTTTAATTTGAGATGAAAAAAACAATTGAAGCTGAGTTTGGGAAGTATTTTGCCCTCCCCATCTTCTCACTGGGGAGGTGTGCTGGAAGACAAAAAGCTGGAGGTTTTATTCCCAATCATACATTCCCACTCCATTCCCTATAGTGTCCCACGCATTGGAAGGAGCATAGAAAAGTGAAATTGTGCCTCACATCCTCCACCTCAGTGGAGAAGATTTTGGGAACCTTTCTGCAACCATGTTATCCCCAAATTGTTCTATATCCCACACCAAAGAACAGACTCAATAAAACTCCTTTAACGTGTGATGAAAAAAGAAAAATTGAAGCAGAGTTTGGGGAATATTTTCCCCTCCCCGTTTTCTCAATGGGGAGGTGTGCTGGAAGACAAAAAGCTGGAGGTTTTATTCCTAATCACACATTCCCTCTCCATCCAGTGTCCTCAGCACTGGAAAGAGCATAGAAAAGTGAGATTGTGCCTCACATCCTCCACCTGAGTGGAGAAAATTTTTGGGAACCACTTTGCAACCATGTTATCCCCTAATTGTTCTATATCCCACACCACAGAACTTCATAGAACTCCTTTAAAGTGCAATTAAATGAAAAATCGAGGCTGAGTTTGGGGAATATTTTCCCCTCCCCATCTTTTCAACAGGGGTTTGTACTACAGCATAAAAAGCTGGAGGTTTTATTCCCAATCACACATTCCCACTCCATTCCCTACAGAGTGTTGCCAGCATTGGAAGGAGCATAGAAAAGTGAGATTATGCCTCACATCCTCCACCTCAGTGGAGAAGGTTTTTGGGGACCACTTTGCAACCATATTATCCCCAAATTGTTCTATATCCCACACCAAAGAACAGACTCAATAAAACTCCTGTAATTTGAGATGAAAAAAACAATTGAAGCTGAGTTTGGGGAATATTTTCCCCTCCCCATTTTCTCAATGGGGAGGTGTGCTGGAAGACAAAAAGCTGGAGGTTTTATTCCTAATCACACATTCCCACTCCATTCCCTATAAAAGTGTCCCCAGCCCTGGAAGGAGCATAGAAAAGTGAGATTGTGCCTCACATCCTCCACCTCGGTGGAGAAGATTTTTGGGAACCTCTTTGCAACCAAATTGTTCTATATCCCACACCAAAGAACAGATTCAATAAAATCCTTTAATTTGAGATGAAAAAAACAATTGAAGCTGAGTTTGGGGAATATTTTCCCCTCCCCATCTTCTCAATGTGGGGGGAGGTTGTGCTGCAAGACAAAAACACTGGAGGTTTTATTCCTAATCACACATTCCCACTTCTGCTCAGGACATGAGCAGGATGAAAAGAAGAGCAAAGCAAAGAATGAGGGGAAAAAAAAAAAGCCCAAAACGGTGAGGTCATAAAAAATTAATCCAGGAGGGGATCCAAGTGCAGTAATGAGGCCTCACACGCCGTCGATGGAGTACTTAGCACTAAAACCCTCTCTCGCTGCTATCTGGTTACCATCTTATCAACACGACACCCATTAGCCGCTGATAATAGTAACTAATCAGCTGTTTTGCCTGCCTTTATTTGCCTCCCTGAAAAGATCTTCTTCCCCTCCCCACAACAATCTCGGGCTGTAAATAATTCATGGCATCGAGGCCCTGTCGTCCAGCCCTGATGTCACTTCCTGACCAGCTCATGGGGACACTTGGGGCTGCTCCCATCACACATCCCAAAAAAAAAAAGAGTTCTGGTTCTGATCCCTTCCTGGCATCATGGATCAGCTGAAGTTTTTTGGCAGCATCCAGGGTGAGCACTGGGATGTGCTCCTTGTTGCACAGGAAAGCAGCATCCCTGAGGTCATCCTTAGATCCAATGCTCCTGATCATCAACAAACTACATAAAAATGCACATTTTTGTGATAAAATTGGTGTTTCTAAGTCAGGGAGGGAGACTGACTTCTGGCTGAGAAGTGTATTAGGAATTTCAGGAGGAATTTCTGCATGGAAAGGGTGCTCAGGCCTTGGGAAGAGCTGCCCAGGGAGGTTTGGAATGCCCATGCCTGGAGGTGTCACCTGGAGGTGGCACTCAGTGCTCTGGGCTGGGGACAAGGTGGGCACAGCTGGGACTTGATGACCTTGGAAATCTTTTCCAACATCACGGATCCTGAGATTCCTTTGTCACTCAAAATGTGAGATTCCACACAGATTTTTTTTTTATATGTCAGCCATGGTTTCCATCTATAAAAAGGACAGCTGAGGGTTTTTTATTTTGTGGTTGAAGCTTTGGAATACTACACTGGAAAATGGGATTTGAGGTCTGTGGACACCCAGAGTATCCCCAGACTTCCCATGTGATTCAAACATGTTATTTCTTCTCTCTTTCATTTCCTCATGCATAAAAGAGTAGTGATAAGAGCTGTGTAAATATGTGACTACCTCAGAACCAGCCTGAAAAGCCAAGGAAGAAATGAGAACCTCATGGAATCATGGAATTGTTTGGGTTGGAAGGGACCTCAAAACTCATCCAGTGCCACTCCTGCCATGGGCAGGGACACCTTGCACTGTCCCAGGCTGCTCCAAGCCCCAATGTCCCACCTGGCCTTGGGCACTGCCAGGGATCCAGGGGCAGCCACAGCAAATCTGGGAATTCCATCCCAGCCTCTCCTCATCGTCCCAGGGAGGAATTTCTTCCCAATATCCCATCCAGACCTACTCCCTTTCAGGTTGAAGCCATTCCCTGTCTCCTGCCACATTTCAAGAAAGACTTTAACCATTGAAAACATTCTTCAGATGTTTCTTCTTGCACATTTCTGGCTATTCCTGGGGGAATACAAGAGAGGAATTCCAGGTCTCTTTCAGGACAGACAAATTCAGGAGCAGCAGTGCCTTCCAGAGTGGAAGGAGAGCTTGCTGACAAGGCAAGGACCTCGAGTGTTGCACAGAGGAAATGAGATAATCTGCCCAAATCTGCGTGCCTCGAGCCCGAGGATGTGGTTTCATCATCTCCTTCTCTTCCAAATGGAGAAGGGAGCATTTTGTCTCATCCCAAGCATTACCACAGACTGATTGCCAGAAATGGTGCTGGAGGGCTCAAAACACGGGTTGAGTCACTCTGGGACATCCTTTCCCTTGAAATCTGAGCAAGTTCAGAGTCTCTGGTTCCGGATGTTCCTCTTCTCCAGTTTCACCTTCTCTGGGGGGGAGGTAAAAGCAGGAGGCTGTGAGGATTCATTCAGTTTCATGGTAAAAATAGGCCATGAGTGACACCAAAGCACAAGTGGGATGGAGGCATTATTCCTGGACAGTATTTCCAGAAATAATTCCATGCAAGGAGGAAATTGGGCACATTCCTTTGCCTCCATGGGGTAACAGGCATTTTGACCAGGATGCAAATCCTCCCCAGAAATTATTTCAGCTTCCTCAGGGACAGAGATCTGTGCTGGGATTCCTTGAGGCTCTGTCCAGTCTCCCTTTAAACTCTACATTTTTAAGGCACAGTTCATCTCTCCTTAAAATTCACCTCTTTTGGGAATCAGAGGAGGGGCAGGACCCTGACAAGGCTCCTTCCCCCTTACTGACACACCCTCATGGGGGTTACTGAGGGATGGAGACCCCCACAAGGGCTTTAAATCCTTAAAATTTATTTATTTTAAAATCCTTGGTCCCACCCTGCCCAAATCCTACCCCCTCACTACAGTGGATTCCTACTAATAAATCTATTTCCTATCCCAGTGGGACCACGGCTGTGCCAAAAAGGGGAAAAACAGAGTTTGGAAACAAAATTGAGCCTCAGATTTGGGGAATCAGCCCTTCCCTTTCACAGTCCATGATGTGACCTTCCAGAGCCCTAAAAAGGGCTTAGAAAAAAGGAGGGAAAGGGACTTTTATATGGGCAGAGAGTGACAGGAAAAGGGGGAATGGTTTTAAACTGAAGGAGGAAAGGTTAGAGGGGAAATTGGGCAGGAATTTTTCCCTGGCAGGGTGGGGAGAGGCTGGGATGGAATTCCCAGATTTGCTGTGGCTGCCCCTGGATCCCTGGCAGTGCCCAAGGCCAGGTTGGACATTGGGGTTGGAACAGCCTGGGACAGTGGGAGGGGTCCCTGCCATGGCAGGGGTGGCACTGGGTGGGCTTTGAGGTCCATCCAACCCAAACCATCCTGGAATTCTGTGATTCCGTGCCACGTCCCTCCAGCCTGCAGCCACTCCTGCCATAAAGGAGGAACACCCTGCACCCTTTGTTCTTCCAAATCCTTGAGGGATCTTGGACAGCAATGGAAAGAGAAGAGTTTCAGGAATATTGGGGAGAAGGGGGAGTCAATGGATTGATTACAAATAGATCTGTTAAACTGAAAACAAGTGCAAATTTGGAAAATTCCAAGTATTTTTTGAAATGTGGCAGGACAAGGAGGCTTCAAACTGAAAGAGAGTAGGTCTGGATTAGATATTGAGAAGAAATTCCTCCCTGGGAGGGTGGGAAGGGGCTGGGATGCAATTCCCAGATTTGCTGTGGCTGCCCCTGGATCCCTGGCAGTGCCCAAGGCCAAGTTGGACATTGGGGCTTGGAGCACCTGGGACAGTGGAAGGTGTCCCTGCCCATGGCAGGGGTGGCACTGGATGAGCTTTAAGTTCCCTTCCAACCCAAGCCATTCTGGGATTCTTTATGAAACCATGAACCAACCCTGTTTCTAAATCATATTAAGGATCAATGGGACACATCCTGTAAAACTGATATTCCTTCTAAAACTGGTGTTTGGCTATGAACAATAATATTGATAATACAAAATATTTTTAATATCTAAAATAATGCAATTCATATAAAAATGCAGATATATAATAATACAATAATATTGATAATAAGGAATAATTTATATATCTAAAATAATGTCGTTAGTACAAAAATGCACATATATAAAATACAATAATAGGATAATAAGAATACACAACAAAACCCACCAGCACTGTGAACTGTTCACTCTCTCAAAACCTGATTTGAATTCAGCAACAATTAAAACATCTAATTTTGCTCCATTCAGCTTTTCTTGTTGGATATTTCCTGTCCAAATCCACCAAACACCCCATAAACTGGAGTAAGCACTGGGAAACCTTTCACCTTCCCAGTCAGAACCTCCCAAAATTGGCACATGGGAGCTGTGGAGCCAAATCTGACACCTCCAGCCTGGGAACAGCCTCTCACCCTCCACCTGAAGACAAGCAACACAAATTCCCTGATTTTCCTGTTATTCCCATAACACAGGATAAATCCACAGGTAGCCAAGATTATTTTCACCAAGTTAATCCTCAGGGGTGCAGGAAAATCTTGATCTCAAACTCATGACTCATCCTACACCTCTGCAAATCTTGTAGTTCTGCAGATGAAAAAAAGTTTTCACTCTGATATTAATTTCCAGGAAAATGAAAATCTTTCCTGTTTCTGCTTAGGATTAAAAAATCACACTTTGGAAGTGTTTCCATCTCAGGGTCCCTGCTTTTGCAGGCTCTATATCAGTCACAACCTTTCACCAAAAAAAAAAAAAGAGAGAATTTGTAGATATCCAAGCTGCTTCTATCCCAAAGGATTTTTGTTCCTGATGTATTTAATGAGAACATGAAAAAAACAGTGGCTGAGGAGCTGATTTCTTTCTCTCCTCACCAAACCTGAGTGGCAACAAAGCACAAAGCATCCCTGAACTCCCATTGATCCTTTCTCATCCTCTGTTTCCCACCCAAGATTTGGATTTAAGCTGAATTTCCCCACTGAGGTGGCAGAAGTGCTTCCTCTTGTGTAGGGAATGAGGAGATCCATGAGCAGCTCCAACATTCCCTAAGTCCTGTGGAGGAAATTGATTTTATTTTGCAATGGGGACAGAGCAAACCACGTGTTCAGGAGATTCCCTAAACTGCAATCCCTGTCTGTCCATGTGCTTGGGATGAACTGAAAATGAGGATTACTCATCATGACAGGGCAGTCACTTGATCACCCAGACATGGGACAAGGAACAAGAAAAACAGGGCAAATTCTGGCAAAAGGAGCATTCAGGAATATGAAGTCCACTTCTGCTCACGCAGACTTTGGATTCACTGCTGATAAATATTGATAAATATTCCTGCAGGGATCTCCAGAGGCAAGGAAATGTTTCCCAAACACAGAAGAGCACAGGACTTTATTTTTGGAGCAAATTTCCAATCCCTGGGCAAGACACAGTCCTTTTTTCAATGAAGAGTGGGAATAGGCTCTAAAAGGAAAAGGAAGCATACAAGGTTTTGACATAAATAACCCAATAAAATCATGGAATATCTTCAGTTGGGAAGGTTTCATAAAGATAATCAAGGCCAATTTCGATTATCACAAGATTGCTTTTGAGCAACTGCAAGATGAGAAGAAATTATTGGACAAAAAATCTGCAAGCAATGGAGAGCTTTAAAACCATCTTCACTAATTTGCAGATATTTCGTAAACCAAACCAGCTTTGGACAGATGACAAAATCTGGAACTTGAAATATGCAGGGGAAAAAAATAGGGAAGAAGAACTGCTGAAATCCAACCTGAGAGCAGGATAGAAAATGGGAAGTGTTGGGTTGTTTTTGGTTCTGGCTGGGAATTGGTGTCTGTGGGAAAGGAGTGTGAGCTCCCATCACCTGGATCCTGCATCCAACTCTGGATCCCACCACAGGGAGGACGTGGAGCTGCTGGAGAGAGCCCAGAGGAGGCTCCAGGATGAGCAGAGGGATGGAGCAGCTCTGCT
>JBBMKD010000001.1:114588740-114600248 GCA_037834095.1 Argya squamiceps
TTTTATGGGGTGGGGTCTCAAAATGATGAAGTAAGATGGGTCTTCCTCACTTTGACTTTTTAACCTTTTAGTGTTACATGACAGCTGAATCCTGTTTTTTCAGGGCTGTGTATGATTGTATTGTATTCTTGGAGTCTATTGATTACTCAGAATCCATAACCAGGCCTCATGATTTATCAATTCCTTAAATTTGGCTTCTGTTAGTAGAGGGGAGTTTGTCTATCTCACCTCAGCAATATCTACTTTAACTAAAGTTTTAATTCTTAAAAATTAATGTCTCAGTTGGATGTTAGGAGGAAGTTTTTCACAGAAAGAGTGGTTAAATACTGGAATGGTTTGCCCATGGAGGTGGTGGAATCACCATCCCTGGATGTGTTTAAACAAAGACTGGATGTTTCATGTCTTCATGATCCAGTTGAGGTGTTGGGTTGGACTCGATGATCTTGAAGGTCTCTTCCAACACATTCTGTGATTCCAACCTCAGTAATTCCACAATTCTGGGATTTGGAACACCACCAGCTGTTTTATCTTCATTCCTTTGATTCCTGAACCTGTAACCATTTTATTTCACAGAAGTGAAATAAAATATCCCTGGGCCACCCTCCCCTGAGCTTTGTGCTTAAGGTTTTGTTTGGTGCACTTGATGTTGTGGTTTTGGTCTTTTTTTTTCTTGTTTTTGTCCTTGGTTTTGCTGTCAAACCCTTTTATACTGAAGGAGGTGATTGGTTTTTAAATTTGAATTAAATGGACTTGAAAAATGAGGCAGTGGTAACAAAATTGAGTTTCATAATCTCAGCATAAACTGTATTATTTTCACCATGGATGACAACATGTATAAATACTTCATAAATTACATTTCTGAGGTAAAGAATGGGAGAATTGTCTTGAACTGGAATAAATATCTGTCTCCAGGAGGGAAGAAAAGTCTCAAAGTTTTATATAGAACACAAAACTTAACCAAAAAAGGCAGGTGAAGGTTCTTAGGACTTGGTGACTTATAAACGTGGTAGGTGCACGAAGAATTTTAACAGACAAAAAATCAGTTTAGGTGTCTGGTCACTGAATTTCAGCACTGAAATACATAATTTAGCTCCAGTTAATAAAGTTTCAGAGGTGGCAAGAGCTAATAACTCTTTAAAGCTGGAAATTAGTGGCTTTTACAGGAACACACATGGACTAGGTAAGTTTTTAATTTGTTTTGTTGGCCAAATGTCAGGAAGGTGCAGAGAGAGAAAAGTGGAACAAGGCCCTGAGGCTGCATCCCAGATTTTGGAGGTGTGAAAAGTGCCCTCAGCATTTAAGAAGGACAAATTTATATTAAAAATGAGGAAAATGCTGTATTGTCCCGTGGTGTACCTGGTTTTCCAGGGCATTTGGTGGTCCTGGTGTCTGAGGAAATGCAGTTTTTTGTCACTCAGATGTGTGGTCACACTGAAATGTCACTGTCTGCACCAGCTGGGGAAGATTCCAAGGAAATTTTAAAAGCCTGCCCTCAGTTAGGGAGTGAATTTTAATAAATTTCCCTTGATTTGGTGTAAAACATGCCCAGAAAATTCAGAGTGGTGCAGCAAATTCGGAATTTGGTGCTGCTGAAGGGATCCTCACACAGAGTGTTTGTAAATACTCTGAATTTTGGTGTGAGCAGTGGCTTGGTTTTATTCTTTATTTTTTTATTGTGAACGTTTTACTTCTCCCAGCAGATATAACACCCCTAAAATACCTTTTCTTTAGACTTAAATGGTTTTTTTTTACCCTTCAGTGGGCCCCTCAATAATCCTGGATTGCCCTATTTGGGGAGAGTTGATCCAATCAAAGGTGAGACAAGACAGCCACTGACAACTATTTCTATTTTCCCTTTCCCAAATCATGATTTGTGCTGGAGATGCTGCTTGAATTTTCCTCTTCTTCCTCCTTTTCAATTTTTTAATGTTTTTTTTTTTATTGAGGTGTTGAGAAATCAGAAGTTTTAAATGGTTTGTGAACAGTCTCTTAAAACCAGACCTTTCCTATCAAGGTTGTAAATCTGCTAAATGATAGTTTATTCTCAGAAAAAAATAAAAATATTTCATTACCAGATTTTTCAAGGTTATAATTCTGCTAAATGACTGCTTATTCTTAGAAAAAAATAAAAATACTTAATTACCACATTTTTCAAGGTTGTAATTCTGCTAAATGACTGTTTATTCTCAGAAAAAAATAAAAATACTTCATCACCAGATTTTTAATATCAGTCCCAAAATCTCCTTTTCAGCTTTTTAATGTTTTTTTTTTTATTGAGGTGTTGAGAAATCAGAAGTTTTAAATGGTTTGTGAAAAGTCTCTTAAAACCAGACCCTTCCTCTCAAGGTTGTAATTCTGCTAAATGACAGTTGATTCTCAAAAAAATAAAAATACTTCATTACCAGATTTTTCAAGGTTGTAAATCTGCTAAATGACAGTGGATTCTCAGGAAAAATAAAAATATTTCATTACCAGATTTTTCAAGGTTGTAGTTCTGCTAAATGACTGTTTATTCTCAAAAAAATAAAAATACTTCATTACCACATTTTTCAAGGTTGTAATTGCTATTAATTGCTATTAATTGCTATTAATTGCTATTAATTGCTATTAATTGCTATTAATTGCTACCATTGCTACTAATACAACTACTACTATTGCTACTATCACTATTGCTACTACTATTACTACTATTACCACTATTACCACTATTGCTATTACTATCACTACTACTATCACTATTACTACTATCACTACTACTATTACTACTATCACTACTATTAGTATTACTACTATTACTAATATTACTACTACTATTACGAGTAATATTACTAATATTACTACTATTACTATCACTACTATTGCTACTATTACTAGTATACTACTATTACTACTCTCACTACTATTACTGCTACTATCACTACTACGATTACTACGATTACTACTATTACTACTATTACTGATACTACTATTACTAATATTACTACTTTTACTATAACCACTATTGCTACTATTACTAATATACTACTATTACTATTACTACTAATATTACTACTAACATTACTACTACTAACAGTACTACTAATAGTACTGCTATTACTATTCCTGCTATTACTATTCCTGCTATTACTATTCCTGCTATTACTATTCCTGCTATTACTACTATTAGTAGCACTACTATCACTAGTACTACTATCACTAGTACTACTATCACTAGTACTACTATCACTAGTATTACCACTATTACTACTATTACTACGATCACTGCTACTATTACTGTTACTGCTATTACTATTACTACTATTACTACTACTTTTAGTAGTGCTACTATTACTAGTACTACTATCACTACTATTACCACTATTACGACTATTACTACTATCACTGCTACTATTACTACCACTATTACTATTACTGCCATTACTATTACTATCACTACTATCACTACTATCACTGCTACTATTACCACTACTATTACTATTACTGCTATTACTATTACTACTATTACTAATATTACTACTATTACTAGCACTACTATTACTAGCACTACTATCACTACTATCACTGCTACTCTTACTACTACTATTACTATTGTTATTATCTCATTCATTAATTAAAAATCTGACAAAAGTGCAGTTTTAGAGGTGAGACCCACCCCAAACCCCCCTCAATAACATCAGCATGAAATAATTATCAATATCAGTGACTGAACTGTCCCCTGCAGAACAGGCTTAAATTAGGGAGTGTTTTTAGCAGCAAAGGTTTAGTTCTGTGGCAGTTTTATTGCTGAAGTGGTTTATTCAAGTTTTAATAAGGAGTGTTTATATATTTATTTATAAATATACATTTATTTGCGTTGGTTATTAATAAATAACGTTATTGGGTGTCGTAACTGAAGGTCAGGAGAACTGAAAATGAGGGAATTTATTTTTTAAAAATGATGCAAATTCATATAATTCTATTAAGCAGAAATTTCAGTGGAATTTGGGGGTTGTTTTTATGTGTGAAAACACAAAATCCTGGGGTGCTTTGGGTTGGAAAGGACCCCAAGGATCCCCCTGCCCTGGCTGGGTGGGTTTGGTTTCATTTTGGGGTTTATTAAGGATATTTAAACACTATTTAGTGTTTTAGTGGCCATTTGGGGTAGTTTTCATTGAGGTTTTTATCTCTTGTTCTCACCATAAAATCTGAAATATTCTGGGGCTGATTGAACTATAAACTGTGTTCAGTTGGGACTGAAATCTAAAATACCATTTTTAATTTTTTTTTTGGGTATAATTCACAATTAAACTATGGAAATAATTGTCTTATAATATTTTTGAATCCTAATATTAAAAATGATTATTAAAATGTTTTAATTAAAATATTAAAAGTGTTTGGTGAGTGTCTGGCAATATTCTAAATAGATTTATGAGGTTCTGCCAGCTTTAGGTGGGAGAAAAACCATCCATAAACTTTAGAATTTTTGTCTCTCCCTCCCAGCATTTTTTTATTGTCAGAATTAATTTAATTAATGCTGGCAGTTCATTGATTACTCACCAAAGCAGAGCTGTCAATACTCAGTGAATTTCATTTATTAAAATGGAACTTCCCCTTTCCCTGGGCAGGTTTTCACAAGAGCTGGGTTGGGTTTTGGTTTCTGAGGTTTTCTTTGGAGTTATTTTGGTGCTGTTTTATTTGGTTATTGAGCTGAGGAGACCAAACCTCAGCACTTGGATTTGAGGTTTCCTTTTTTGTTGCTGAAATGCAAAAAAGCAGCAGAAAAATTTGGGACAGCACCTCTGGGCCAGCATTGCTGCAGGGGTGTGTGAATTCAGGGTGGTTTGATAAATTAATTTATTGGATAATGTCTGTATCACACAGCTTGGGAAAAAAATAATAATCATTAAAAAAACCCCCATAAATGTAAATTTTTGACTTTTAGATGCAGCCAAGTAAAGAAAAATCACTTTATTTTCTTGCATGGACTGCAAACCATCCTGGAAACTTCCCTGAAGGGTTTGGTCCTGATTTCTAAACAAGTGGCTGTTTGTGTGGAGGCCTCTTAAAATTCAGGCTGTTTTCCAAGCAGAAAGGCAGGAGAATTGTTCCTTTTTTTCCTGGAGGTGAAGGTGGGGAAGTGCCACAGGAGCCAAGCTCTATTGTTACAGTAAATGGATTTTTTTTCCTGTTTGTATTTTTTTTTAAAGCCATTCACAATCCATATGGTTCAACAAAACCCTTCTGTGGGTTTGTAGTTAAAATATCCTCCTCCTTTCTGATAACCCCACCAGTGAGATAAAATTAAATACATTAACAACTCTCATTTGATTATTATTTGGTTATTTTAGTCTAGAATTGTTGCTGACTACTGACATGGAATATGTCCATTAATGTGGAAAAAGGAGATGAAATAAGAACTAAAATGTCCATTATTGTGGAGAAAGGAGATGAAATAAGAACTAAAATGTCCATTATTGTGGAAAAATGAGATCAAATAAGAACTGAAAGGTTCATTAATATGAAAATAGAAACTGAAATAAGAACTGAAAGGTCATTTCTTGCAGGTTGTGATGTTAAATAGAGTTTTTTGTGGCCAGCAGACCTTGTGGAGAGGGAAATTTAGGAATTTTGGGGTTTTTTTGTCCAGTTTTTGGGGTGTGTGGCCATTCCTTTGCAGGATTCATTCACATCCCATCCAGCAGTGCCTGGCTCATGGAAACTCTGCTGAGAGGTTTGGATTTTCCCCAGGCTCCAGGATGAAGCAGCTGCTGGGGGAGGCAGTGGAAAGAATGAGCAGCTCCTGCCTGGGGTTGTGGAACCCAGGGAGAACCAGGTGAGATCAGCAGGGCCTCTCCAAACCCCAATAAATACAGCCCAGCCCATAATATTTCCCATAGCAGTGGGGGATCCCACCCTTGGGAAAGGTTTAGGATTTATATAAGGTGTAAAACAACTTTAAACACATTTTTTTGGGAGTTTTTTCTGAGATTTATCCCAATATTAAATCTCCTCACCTCACCCAGAGCAGGTGAAGTGCAGGAATTCTTCCCAGGAGGTGATTTCAGGTCAGTTTGTTCCTTAATTCCTTAAAGATCATTTAATTCCTTAAAGATCATTTAATTCCTTAAAGATTCTTTAATTCCTTAAAGAGTATTTAATTTCAACCCCCCCCTTCCACCATCTCAGCTTGCTCCAAACCTTGTCCAACCTGGCCTTGAGAAAATAATCCAAGATAATAATAAGGAATAAAATAAAAGATAATAATAATAAAATGAAAGATAATAAAATAAAATAGATAAGATAATAAAGATAGATAAGATAAAAGATAAAAGATAGATAAGATTAAAAAAATAATAAAATAAAATAAAAGATAATAATAAGGAGCATCTGTGTCTTCATTCCTGAGGGATTCTGTCCTTACCCACTGCTCTGCAATGATGTTTTCATCTCCCCTGCTGGAAAAAAAAGGCAAATCCAGATATTTTTATAGCAAAACTTAGAAGGAGATGCAGAACTGTCTTGGCTTTTCTGGAATACTCAGGAATTTAAAATATTTTCTAAATACTGACCTTTTTTTGGCCCTTTTAATCAAAACAGGTGAGTTCTTGCCACATGAATAAATAAATAAAATAAAACATTTAATTGAATTATAACTATTTAATTAATTAAATAAATAATATAAATTATAACTATTTAATTAAATAAATAAAATAATAAAAACCCTCAAAGCTCTGTTGTTGTGTTCCATAAAAGCTTTAAATGCCCATGTGCTGCTGATGTGTCACTAATTAATGGCTGAGATAATTACAGTGTGTCAGGCATTCACCTCCCCAGCAGTGCAGTGATTGGGGATAAATTCCAGACTCTTCTGTGGCTCCTTTTATTGATTTGATTCTTTTATCAAGGCCAGGTTGGGCAGGGCTTGGAGCTTTTTTAATAACCCAACAAGTGAGATTTATTTGATTCCTTATTTTTTATTCCTTTTTTTTGATTGATTTTTTTGATTCCTGATTTTTTTTGACTCCTTTTTTTTTTTGACTCCAGATTGTTTTTTGACTCCTTTTTTTTTGACTCCTTTTTCCTTTTGATTCCTGATTTTTTTTTGACTCCTTTTATTATCTTTGATTATTTTATCAAGGCCAGGTTGGGCAGGGCTTGAAGCAACCAGGGATAGTGGAAGCGGGTTGGAATTAAATGATCTTTAAAGTCTCTCATTCATAATCCATATGGTTAAACAAAATAATTCTGTGGGTTTGTAGTTAAAATATTCTCCTTTTTTTTTTTTGATTCCTGATTTGATTTGATTCCTTGATTGATTTGATTCCAGATTTTTTGATCCCTTTTTTTTTGATCCCTTTTCTTTTGATCCCTTTTTTTTTGATCCCTTTTTTTTTGATCCCTTTTTTTTTATCCCTTTTTTTTTGATCCCTTTTTTTTTATCCCTTTTTTTTTGATTCCTGATTTTTTTTGATTCCTGATTTTTTTTGATTCCTGATTTTTTTTGATTCCTGATTTTTTTATTCCTTATTTTTTTGACTCCTTTTATTATCTTTTATTATTTTATCAAGGCCAGGTTGGACAGGGCTTGAAGCAACCAGGGATAGTGGCAGTGGGCTGGAATTAAATGATCTTTAAACTCTCTTCCAACCAAACCCATTCCATAATCTTTATTATTATTATTTAAATTCTTTACAAATTTCCAGGTAGACTTAAACTGTTCGTTGAAATGCAGAAACTTGTTGTAATTCCTTTGGCTTTTTTTTTTTCCTCCCCTCCCAGAACATTCTTAGAAAATCTTTTTAAACTTTATCTTCCATTCTTCTTCCTTCTGTGAGCACAGTGGAAAATGTCATTCTTTAAAGATCACAGAAATACCATCCTACCCCTGACCAGCTCCTGTGCTTTTTCCTGTGCTCAAATTTAATTTTTTATTTCCTTTTATTTTTCCCTGAGTCACAGAGGATGAACACAGAACTTCTGCTTGCCTGGGCTGAGATCTTGAATATTTGATTTAAACAAATCCTGTTAGAAACTCCCACAACCCCAACACCTGCTGTTTTCACCCTGCTCTTTGCTCTCCCTCCAGGCACAGCTGGGGCAAAACACAGCTGCATTTTTCATGAGAGGAAATTGGTCATTGCAGAAGTGTTTTTCATCCTGCCCCATCAGGGTTATGGTCATGTCTTCACTCAGGGAAGTTCTTGTACCTGTCACAGATGAGAAAACACCATCAAAATTGGGAAAAATACTTTAGGGAACAACTGCTTTACCTCTTAGAGGTGGCATTTTATTTTATTTTATTTTATTTTATTTTATTTTATTTTATTTTATTTTATTTATTTTTCAGAGGTGGCACTTAAACAGGAAAAGAAAAACCTCAAACCTGTGACCCTACAGATGATACAATCAGGATTATGGTCATGTCTTCACTCAGTGGGACAGTTCTTGTACCTGTCACAGCTGAGAAAACACCATCAAAATATAGAGAAACACTTTAGGGACAACTGCTTTACCTCTTAGAGGGTTTTTTTTGGTTGTTTGTTTGTTTGTTTGGGTATTTTGTTTGTTTTTTTTGTTTTTTTTTATTTTTCAGAGGTGGCAGTTAAACAGGAAAAGAGAAATCCCAGACCTGTGACCCTACAGATGGCCAGTGAAGTTCTTGTACCTGTCACAGCTGAAAAAACACCATCAAAATTTAGAAAAATACTTTAGAGACAACTGCTTTATCTCTTAGATTGTTTTTTAGGTTTTTTTTACTTTTCAGAGGTGGCAGTTAAAGAAAAACCCCAAACCTGTGACCCTACAGATGATACAGATGATACAATCCTGCTCCATCAGGGTTATGGTCATGGCTTCACTCAGGGAAGTTCTTGTACCTGTCACAGCTCAGAAAACACCATCAAAATTGGGTAAAAAATACTTTAGGGATAACTGCTTTACCTCTTAGAGGTTTATTTTATTTTATTTTATTTTATTTTATTTTATTTTATTTTATTTTTCAGAGGTGGCAGTTAAACAGGAAAAGAAAAATCCCAAACCTGTGACCCTTCAGATGATACAGATAATATAATCCTACTCCATCAGTTTTTTTTGTTTGGGTTTTTTTTTATTTTTTTTTTTTTCAGAAGTGGCAGTTAAACAGGAAAAGAGAAATCCCAAACCTGTGACCCTACAGATGATACAATCCTACTCCATCAGGATTATGGTCATGCCTTCACTCAGTGAGGTTCTTGTACCTGTCACAGCTGAGAAAACACCATCAAAATTGGGAAAAATACTTTAGGGAACAACTGCTTTACCTCTTAGAGGTTTATTTATTTATTTATTTTTCAGAAGTGGCAATTAAACAGGAAAAGAAAAAAGGAAAATCCTAAATTTGTGACCCTACAGATGGTACAGATAATATAATTCTATTCCATCAGGATTATGGTCATGTCTTCACTCAGTGAGGTTCTTGTACCTGTCACAGCTGAAAAAACACCATCAAAATTGGGAGAAATACTTTAGGGATAACTGCTTTACCTCTTAGAGGTTTATTTTATTTTATTTTATTTATTTTTCAGAGGTGACAGTTAAACAGACAAACCTGTGACACTACAGATGATACAATCAGGATTATGGTCATGCCTTTACTCAGTGAGGTTCTTGTACCTGTCACAGCTGAAAAAAACACCATCAAAATTTAGAAAAATACTTTAGGGAACAACTGCTTTACCTCTTAGAGGGTTTGTTGGTTGGTTGGTTGGTTGTTTTTTTTTGTTTGTTTTATTTTTATTTTTCAGAGGTGGCAGTTAAACAGAAAAAGAAAAATCCCAAACCTGTGACCCTACAGATGATACAGATGATATAATCCTACTCCATCAGTGGGGCAGTTCTTGTACCTGTCACAGCTGAGAAAATACCATCAAAACTGGGAAAAATACTTTAGGGAACAACTGCTTTACCTCTTAGAGCTTTTTGGGTTTATTTATTTTTCAGAGGTAGTAGTTAAACAGGAAAAGAAAAAAGGAAAATCCTAAATCTGTGACCTTACAGACACTCCTGAAGGTGTGTGGGAAACACAAAATAGCTGCAAAGGGTTTGCTAATCAGGGTGACCATTGTATTATTATTGTAGTGTGTTATTATATGTGTTATAGTCTATATTATTATAAATTATAAATGATATAATATAACATTAAATTATAATTAATATTGTAAATGTATAATATTATGTATATTATACATTTATTATATTAACTATAATGCATATTAATTACAATATACCATATATCTTTATATATTTATAAATACTATTTATTATTTTATATTTATAAATATATAACCATCACAACCTGCAAGAAATGGACCTTTCAGTTCTTATTTCATTTTCTATTTCCACACTAATGGACATTTTAGTTCTTATTTCATCTTCTTTTCCCACAGTAACGGACGTATTCCATATAAACATATTATTTCTATTTATAGTATTCTTTTCTATTTATAAATATATTATTTCTATTTATATTGATATTCTTTTATATTTATAAACATATTATTTCTATTATTCTTTTATGGTCATAAATATTTCTATTTATATTATTCTTTTATATTTATAAATATACTATTTATATTATTCTTTTCTATTTATAAATATATTATTCTTTTATACTTATAAATATATTATTTCTGTTTATATTTCTTTTATATTTATAAATATATTATTTATATTATTCTTTTATATTCATAAATATATTATTTCTATTTATATTATTCTTTTATATTCATAAATAACTCTATTTATATTATTCTTTTATATTTATAAATATATTATTTATATGTATATGATTCATTTATAGTTATAGATATATTATTTATATATTATTTATATTTATAAACATATTTATATTTAGATCACTAATATTTATATTTATAAATATACTATTTATAAATAGATTATTATTCATTATATTTATAAAATATTATTTCTATTATTTATATTACTATTTATATATAAAATGTTATTATTTATATATAAAATATATTATAATATATATTATATACATTGTATGTGTTATCCACATGATGCATCATGTTATATTATGTATCTTATATTATGTATTATGGTTATATTGTAGTATATATTATACTATATATATATTAGTATAATATATACTACATATATATATAATATTAATATATATTAATATATATACTAGTGTAATATATATATAATATATATATTATATTAGTGTATATATATATATTTATATATATATATTCTATATTCTACTATAGTGTATTATTATAGTGTATTCTATTTTATACCAGTATAAAATAATGAGCAGCTGATGAATCCCTGGGCACTGCTGGGAGACCCCTCCAAGGCTCTCAGGGGTGCTGTGGGAATGGTGAGAAGCAGGTTTTTATTGAATGGGGTCAGGATGGGTTGGGATGGAAGGAACATCAATTATCCATGGCAGGGACACCTCCCACTGTCCCCAGTGTCCAACCTGGCCTTGGGCACTGCCAGGGATCCAGGGGCAGCCAC
>JBBMKD010000001.1:114678080-114688866 GCA_037834095.1 Argya squamiceps
GCCATTTCCTCTCCTCCTTTCCCTGCCCCTCCTGGCAGGGACTTGTGCAGAGCCACCAGGTCCCCCCTGAGCCTCCTTCTCTCCAGGTTCAGCCCCTTGCCCAGCTCCCTCAGCTGCTCCTCCCAGGCCCTGCTGATGGATTTGGGAGTGCTGTGAAATCAGAATGAGGAAAGGAATGGCTGAGGTGCCTCTGTCCCCAGGGGAAAGGCAGGGATTGCACAGCCCTGGGCTCTTCTTGAGACACAGCTCTGCTCACCCCATGTCCCAGTAACTGTGCCCTGCCCTGGTGACACCTCTGGGGACAAGGAACAGCTCCAGTCACAGCAGCACAAATCCCAGCACTCCACTGTTGTGTCTGGGTTCACAGGAAGGAGAACAAGCCCAAACCTGAAGGGTTCAGAGTCCTGGCTCTGCTGCCTCCCTGGGATTTGCTTGCAGGGCTCCCCAGCTGTCTGGGCAGTTTTTCCAGCCTTGTTCCATGGAAAGGTGTGTCCTGCCCTCCCTGACACAGCAGAATCCACAGGACCAGAGGGATCAGAGGGTCATGGAATCAATGGTTTGGGTTGGAAGGACCTTAAAACTCATCTTGTTCCATCCCCCTTCCACTGCCCCAGGCTGCTCCAAGCCCCAATGTCCAACCTGGCCTGGGACACTGCCAGGGATCCAGGGAAGCCACAGCTTTTTTGGGAATTTCATTCCAGGGCCTGCCCACCCTCCCAGGGAATAATTCCTGCCCAAGATCCCATCTAACCCTGCCTCTTTCAGTTTTAAACCATTCCCTGTGTCCTGTCCCTCCAGGCCTTGTCCCCAGTCCCTCTGCAGCTCTCCTGGAGCCCCTTTAAGACTCTGGGAAGGCTGTAAAATCTCCCCAGAACCTTCTCTCCTCCAGGCTGGACAACTCCAATCACCTCCTTCCCATCCAAGAAGTGTCCCAAGGAAGGAATTTGTGTCACAGGAATTGTCCTTCCTGCTTTGTATTCTGTGGGAAGACGAGGGGGAAACCCCCATGGAGGATTTCATGGAAACAAACATTAGGAAAAAGGAAATGTTTGCTACCAGTTTGCCAGAAAACAAAGGGAAATCCAGGACAATCCCCTTTTTCCTGGAAAAGGCTGGGAAAGCTTTGTCAAATCCCTTCCCATTTCCCTCTGGGAGCTTGAGGCCTGGCAAAACTTTCCTCCCCCAATCCCTTTGAATGAGCATGGAAATCTGTGGGCAAGAAAAAGAGCTGAGTCTGAAATCCCAGGAACTTTGAGATTTTACAGAAACCCTTCCAAGATGAGCCCTTCCCTTTCCTCTACTCCCTCTTTGCTCCTGTGTAGGATAATTACAGCCCATGTTTCCCACAAAACCCCATAACCCTTCGTGGGGAAAGAAAAATATTGTGTGGCTCATTGCAGCTGTGACTCAACTGGTAATTTGGGATGACAAGCCAGTTCCTTGAACATCTGACTCAAGCTAATGGGAGGATGTTACCCAACAGCAGCACCTTAATCAAGAGCCCTTGAAATAACATCCCAGCTCCTCAGCAGGGTTTGAAAATCCCCATTATTTTATTGGGTTTGCCAGCAGGAACACTTGGAGGGAGGCTCAGGCCACTTGAATATCACAGGAGAGCAAAGCCAAGATCCCACTCAGGGATCTCTGTGTGTGTGTGTGTGGAGGTTTTCTCTAAAATGTGGGGAAAAAAAAAATTAAAGGATCTTTGCATGAGGACAAGAGGAAGAGTCAGATGCAAATTCTGAGGGGGAAGCTGTCACAGATGTCCCTCTGCTCAAGCTGGAATGCAAATCACTTGAATTCCCATCATGTCTCATTGACTAGTGACACCTAAATGCTTTTCCAAGCCTCATCTTCATGGAAAAAAAACAACAAAACCAACCCACAAACATTAATTTTTTCCTCCAGCTCTTGGAGCTTGGGTGACCCAACACATTTTTAGGTGGGAACACTTTAAATGGGAACGTTTTTCCTCATTTTCAAGCCCTCAGTCCTGACAGCTTTCTGAAACCTGGAGCCCAAAGCACTTGGGGATATAATTTAGGAGTGATTATAGTGGGACTGGATGATCCTGGAGGTTTCTCCTAAGCTAGATTATTTGGGATTTTGGGATCAAAGCTTTTCTGAGTGAGCAGGCAAAGTGAAGCCCACTGAGAAGTGGAGAAGGGTGGCCAGGGATGGAAAGCCAGGAGACATCACTCAAAACTGTTGCTCTGTGAATTTATTCCTTGGAATTTCTTCCTGCAGAGCCCAGGTGGGAGGGGAGGGGGAATAAGAAGAAGAGGGAACACACCAGTGATCATCTCTGTGAGAAAAGCAGAATAACAGAGCGGGTTTAGAGCCCAAACATGAGGCCCAGACTCATTTCTTTGACTCAAATTCTGCTGTCAGGAGCTGCCTTTTGTTGGTGCTTGGCTCTGAGCCTCCCCCACATCACCAGGCTGGGAAATGAGCCCGAGTTTAGGCCAGACAAATGAGTCAGAGCAGATAAAACCAGCTGGAGGACTGTGAAAGGGCCACGCCACTGTGAGCTGAGGCACTGGGGAGCAAAGCCAAGCAGCAGGAGGAAGTCCAGAGGAAAAAAAAATTAAAAAGGATCATCAAAAAGGAATAGTCACCCATCTGTGTTGCACAGGATCAACAGGAAGCTGCCACATCCATCCTCCTCCATGTGACAGCCACATCCCAGCCTTGGCACAGGCTGGGACAGCCTTGCAGAGATGCTGGGACACGTGGACACTTCCAGGAGCTCTCTCTGATCCTGCAGGAATTGCTGCCAGATGGAAATAATCCATGTGGATAAAAGCCTAATCACTCATTGGTGCCCAAATAAACTTCCCCTCTGCAGGAGGAGCACACAAGGAGCCCCATTGCCATGGGGTAACTTGTGGCAGCTGCCAGGAATTGCTGTTTTCAGCTGGGATTATCCCAAACTGCTGCACAGGTGAGCCAGGCAAGGCCCAGCTGAGCCCAGACACGCTGGAATTGTTCCAGCAGCCAAGAAAAAGCAGCTCCAAAGCCAAAGCCAAACTGGGGAGTGATTTTTCTCCCAGTCCTTGGTCACTCACAGCCATAAAATGGCCCTTGGATCAAATCTAGGGGGAAAATATCAACTCAGATTTTGGGAGTTTTACCTGAGCTGTCACTCACAGCCATAAAATGGCCCTTGGATCACATCCAGGGGGAAAACATCAACTCAGGTTTTGGAAATTTTACCTGAGCTGTCCCCACACACACTCATGGGTTGGACATTGGGTTGTTTTCCATGTGGAGCTGCAATGTGAGATCCAAAGGTCTTAGAGAGAGTCCAAAGGATGGGGAAAGGTCTGGAGGGGCCACTTGAGGAGAGGTTGAGGGAATTTGGGATGTTCAGCTGGAGGAGCCTGAGGGAGACTCCTCAGGGGCTGCAGCTCATCCCAAGGGCAGCTCTGATCTCTGCTCCCTGAGATAGGGACAGAATCCTGGACAGGAGGGATTGAGGGGGGATTTTAGGCAAGGTTCTTCCCCCAGAGGTTCTTTTCAGGCTCCCCAGGGAATGGGCACAGCCCCAGAGCTCCAGGAGCCTTTGGACAGCCCTGCCAGGGATGCCCAGGGGGGATTGTTGGGGCAGGGACAGGGTGGGACTGGATCATCCCTGTGGGTTTATTCCCACTCAGGATATTCCAACTCCCTCCTGTGAGGTCTATCAGCTCCTCACAAGCCTTGAAGGCTGAGGTTAATAACAAACATTAACTAATTAACTGTGTCATAGGTGCTATAATTAGAGGATGCAACGAGTTGGAAGCAATCCTGCCAAGGCTGGAGCTGGGATTCCAGGGAATGATGAAGGATTCTCCTCCACACAGAACATTTGCAGAGCAGGAAAATGCAGAAGGAATTGCTGATTCCCAAGAGGAAAAGCAGGGAAGGAAATGTTGGGATCACTGTTTGTGTGTGAGGCCCTTGGGATGCTGCTCTGGGCTGGGCTGATTCTGGCAGAAGTCTCAGATTAAAAAGCTTTCAGCAGCACTAAAATTAAGCTGAGCTCATCTCAGCTAAAGTCTAATGACCAAACTGTCCTGTTGAAGGTTTATTTTTTATTTTAAAGACCTCAGAGAGCCCAGAGCCCTGAGCTCCCTATTCCAGCAGCCACTTGAGTCACCTCAGAACCTGGGAGAGTTCCATTTGTTTCTCTTAAAATCCCAACAGCTCCTTTCCTGATCACTCCACAGGGATTGCAGCTTTTGTTTAAACCCACACAACCTTCCTGTGAATAAAATGAACCCTAAAGCTGCAAACACTGGAAATTCAGAAGCCAGTTTTTAATTTTAAGCATTAAAGGGGTTTTTTTTAGCATTTCAACTACTTTTGTGTCTTCGACACTTGGCACTGGTGACAATGACAATGTCAGAAATGCAGACCAGTGCAAGGGAGGTCCAGGAAAAGAGAAATTTTATGGAATAGAGGGCAAGGAGAGACCCTATGTTCTGTAGGCACCACAGTGACCTTGACTCAATTTTTGGGCTGGGAATATTTCCAAGAGGTTCCTGTGTAGATCCTCTGGTGTTGAAGCTGTTGATGTGGCCCTTGGGGACAGGCTTTGGGCTGATGCTGGTGGCACTGGGGTGGCACTGGCTGATCCTGAAGGGCTTTTCCCACCTTGGTGATCCTGGGATACACCAAGCACTCCAAGGCTCTCTATCCTTGCTGCCTCCTCTTCCTCAGAAATTAAAATTAATTGAATTCTCTTTTCCTCTTTTAAACGTGTTTTTAACCATAAAACCCTTCTGTGCCCAAGGAAGGCCTGGAGGTGACACTCAGAGCTCTAGGCTGGGGACAAGGTGGGCACAGATGGGACTCTCTGAGCTGGGAGGGCTTTTCCAACCTCAGGGATTCAGGGATTCTTTCAGAATTCCAGGTCCCCCAGCTGGTTTCTGGAGGAGAAACTGCAGCAAAGCTGAGCTGCTGTCTCCCCCCAGTGTCAGCAGATTTTCCCTGTTGGAATTGTGGCACATGGGATTCCCAAAGGTGAAATCACCTGGAAGCTCTGCCAGCACAGCTCAGACTCCTCGTGGAGCATCAGGGAACAGGCACTGTGTCAGTTTGGGAAAGGATAGGAGTGGACAAGACTTATTTTTATCCTGGAAATTATGGATATCAACTATCCCATAATTATCTGAGCTCTGATGCTATGCTGAAATTTAGGAATGGCCTCAAGCAGGAGGAAGGCAGGGCTGGATGGGATATTGGGAGAAAATTCCTGGTTGTGAGGGTGGGCAGGCCCTGGAATAGAATTCCCAGATTTGCTGTGGCTGCCCCTGGATCCCTGGCAGTGCCCAAGGCCAGGTTGGACACTGGGGACAGTGGAAGGTGTCCCTGCCATGGCAGGGGTGGCACTGGAGGAGCTTTGAGGTCTCTCTAACCCAAATTATTCCATGTGGGAAGCTGAGAAGCTGTTGGTGTGAATCTCTTGAATCCAATCCTGCCAAAGCTTTAGGAATGATCCCAGAATATCCTGAGTGGGGAGGGATCCACATGGAAACACAGAGAGAGACAATTCCCAAGGGCTGCAGGGACAGGACACAGGGAATGGCCTCAGACTGAGAAATGACAGGTTTAGGTGGGAAGTTGGGAATAAATCCTTCCCTGGGAGGGTGGGGAGGGGCTGGGATGGAATTCCCAGATTTGCTGTGGCTGTCCCTGGATCCCTGGCAGTGCCCAAGGCCAGGTTGGACACTGGGGACAGTGGGAGGTGTCCCTGCCATGGAACAAAATTATCTTTAAGCTCCCTTTCAAATTATTCATTAATTTTAAGAAGGCAAATTGGGCTGGGGCAGAGGGAAGAGTTTTATAATCTATGGGCACTTCACTTGGAATCTGGGGTTTGGGAATCAAGGGATTTTGTCTTTCTATTTTCATAGAAAATGAAAATTTCTCTATAGAGAGGCAAAAAATTCCCATTTAGCTCAAAGCTCCACCTGAGCCTGGTGATCCCACACACTCAGAGCTGCTGGAATTCCTTGGATTCCCCTGGAACTGTTAAATCTCCACCCTGGATCCCACAGGCTCAGCCATGATGTCCATGGAAGGGTGGAACAAGGTGATTTTAGATCTTTCCCAACCCAAACCATTCCAGGATTCCCTGGCCAAGGATTTGGTGCCCCCAGGGTGGGCAGAAAACAGAACCAAGAAGAATTCTCAGGATAAAATCCTCATCCCATGAAACTCCCTTCAGGTGATGCTGAGATTTCCATGGATCCAAGGAAGTCCTGGATGCACAAAGCTCCTGGAAAAGCTCCACTGAGCCCTCTCCACTCCCTTCTCCCTCTCCATGAATTTTGGAGCCTCCCAGGATGGATCCAGAGCGTTTTTCTCCTCAATTTTTGTCCCCTCCGGAGTGTTTTCCTCTTTCATCCCAACCACCTCCTTTGCAGCTGATCCCCTGCAGCTCCAACCCTTTGAGGAGCTGTTCATTTAGAAAAGCTGTTTATTTTATCTCTTTATTTTTTTATTCTTTATTTTTTCTCTCTTTCATTTTTTTCTCTATTTTTTCTCTCTTTATTTTTTCTCTTTCATTTTTTTTCTCTTCATTTTTTTCTCTATTTTTTCTCTCTTTCATTTTTTTCTCTCTTTAATTTTTTTTCTTTATTTTTTCTCTTTCAATTTTTTCTCTTTATTTTTTCTCTCTTTATTTTTTCTCTCAATTTTTTCTATTTTTTTCTCTATTTTTTCTCTCTTTATTTTTTCTCTTTATTTTTTCTCTCTTTCAATTTTTTTCTCTTTAATTTTTTTCTCTATTTTTTCTCTTTCAATTTTTTTCTCTTTCAATTTTTTTCTCTTTATTTTTTCTCTCTTTATTTTTTCTTTCAATTTTTTCTCTTTTTTTTCTCTCTTTATTTTTTCTCTCATTTTTTTTCTCTTTATTTTTTCTCCATTTTTCTCTCTCTTTCAATTTTTTTCTCCCATTATTTTTTCTCTCTTTAATTTTTTTCTCCCTTTATTTTTCTCCCTTTATTTTTTCTCTCTTTATTTTTTCTCCCTTTCAATTTTTTGAGGAAGCAGCAGCCAAGTTTTATTTTTTTGATTTTTTTATTTTCTAAACAAAGGCTTTTTTTTTTATTATTGCATAAATAGAGGCTCAGATACTTTGCTGCACACAGAAAAAAATGAAGATAATTTAAGTATCACTCTGAGGTCACACATTTTACAGGTTTCCTTCTTTTCCAGGAAGCCTTCATCCTCCTGAGAAATGAATCCAAGTGTCAGGAACCTGCAGAGGAGAGAGAGCAGTGAGAACAGCAGGCACAGGAGAAAGAGAAGAGGGAATTCCTCCCTCTTAATCCCAGAATTTAGGAAGGGCAGAGTCTCTTCTGGGCAGCTCAGGGGAGTGGGAAGGGAATTTCTGTGGAATCAGAGAGGTTTTAATTGCAGAATCTGTGGAATCAGAGAGGTCTTAATTGCAGAATCTGTGGAATTAGAGAGGTTTTAATGCCAGTCCTGCACCTGCTGGGCACTGAGGATTTTTTTTTTTTGGTTTGTGTGTGATGATCCTGGTGCAGAATCTGTGGAATCAGAGAGGTCTTAATTGCAGAATCTGTGGAATCAGAGAGGTTTTAATGCCAGTCCTGCCCCTGCTGGGCACTGAGAGGTTTTTTTTGGGTGTGTGTGATGATCCTGGTGCAGAATCTGTGGAATCAGAGAGGTCTTAATTGCAGAATCTGGGGAATCAGAGAGGTTTTAATTGCAGAATCTGTGGAATCAGAGAGGTTTTAATGCCAGTCCTCCACTTGCTGGGCACTGAGGGTTTTTTTTTTTTGGATGTGTGTGATGATCCTGGTGCAGAAATCCACAGAGAATTCCCTGCCCAAAACCCCCTGCACCTGGCTGGGCACTGAGGGGTTTTTTTTTGGGTGTGATGATGATCCTGGTGCAGAATCTGTGGAATCAGAGAGGTTTTAATTGCAGAATCTGTGGAATCAGAGAGGTTTTAATGCCAGTCCTGCACCTCCTGGGCACTGAGGGGGTTTTTTTTTGGGTGTGTGATGATCCTGGTGCAGAAATCCACACAGAATTCCCTGCCCAGAATCCCAAAATCCCACACTGGTTTGGTTTAGAGGGATTTTCCAGCTCATCCCATGGGTAGGGACATCTCCCACTATCCCAAGTTGCTCCAAATCCTGTCTAATTTTTCCTTCTCCAGCCCAAAATCTGCCCCAAAGGGAAGTCCTGAATCTGCTGGAAATAAGAAACTGAAAAAAGAAAATTGGTTTTGTTGTTTTGTTTTGTTTTGTTCTCTATAAACAGAAAAAACTTTGCTCCCATGGTTATTCCTCATTTCCAGGCACAACTCCCAATCCTTGGGTTAAAAAAAAAGGGGAACAAAACAGTGACAGGGTGGAAATAAAAATCTAGAAAAGATTTTCAGAGCTGAGAAGTGTCTTTAGATGGGACCTCAGAGAGGGAAATAAAGGTTTTATTTCAATAAAGAGCAACATGACATCCAACTCCCACTGAGCTTCATTTAGAAAAGCTGATTATTTTCTCTCTTTGTTTTGGCATTTCAAGGCCCAGAGTTCACTCATTTAGAAATAATTTCATATATTTCACTCATTTAGAAAAGCTGATTATTTTCCCTGGTTTTTTTTTTCTCTCTTTATTTTTTCTCTCTTTCAATTTTTTTCTCCCTTTTTTTTTCTCTATTTTTTCTCTCTTTATTTTTTCACTCTTTATATTTTTCTCTCTTTATTTTTTCTCCCTTTATTTTTTCTCTTTATATTTTTTTCTCCCTTTATTTTTTCTCCCTTTATTTTTTCTCTCTTTCAATTTTTTTCTCTTTATTTTTTCTTTCAATTTTTTTTCTCCCTTTATTTTTTCTCTCTTTAATTTTTTCTCTCTTTAATTTTTTCTCTCTTTAATTTTCCTCTCTTTCAATTTTTTTCTCTCTTTATTTTTTCTCCCCCTTTATTTTTTCTCACTTTATATTTTTTTTCTCTCTTTATTTTGTCACTTTAAGGCCCAGTTTTCTGCTTGCAGCATCCTGCCTGCCTGCTCCCCTGCATCTATTCCCATTTTATCCCATTTATTTTATTTTATATATTATTTTATTTTAATAAAAATAAAATTTTTATTTATAAATTTGATTTATTTTATCTTTGTGGCATAAAAACCCAGGCACATAAAACCACAGAGGGAACACTGAACTAAAACACCCTCACCCACGAGAATGATTTGTGCAAATCCCACCAAGAATGAGTGACCAAACCCCCTGAAACACCCCAAATATCCCAATATTCCAGGTCTAACTGCACATTCCCAATCAAAACCCAGAATTTAGGATCAATTCCATACCTGAGGGCCTCACCTCACTCATCCTTTTTCTCTGCTGCTGTTTTCAGTTTCTCCTCACGTTCCCTCTTCAGTTTCTCCTCGATTTTCTTGCTCTGGTACATTTTGACTCCAGCAAAGGCCAAGCAAAGGATCAAAGTTTTAGCTGCCAAAATGTACATCAGCAGTGGGAAGTTCTCCAGAGCCTGGAAAGTCAAAGAATCTGTTTAGGAACTTCTGGAACAGTTAAAAAAATGAATTTATAAGGATTTTCTGCATCTTCTATTCCAATAGGAATGATCCTGCCTCTCTGTGGTTTTTATTTCTGTGGGAAATTAAACCAGGCAGAGCAAGAAAAACAAAGGAAAATCTCCTTCCCTCAAGTTCTGAACTCATTTTTGATCATTTTCCAGCAATATTTGGAGCTGAAAAAAGGGAGGAATTGAGTGTTTCAGGGAATTTGTGGAAGGGGAAATGCTGCTGGAATAATCCTCACAAGTGGTGGATCCCCAAAAAACACCCCAGGAAATGTTAATTCACAGCAATTTTGTAATGAACCTGCTCAGATATGGAAGGTGCAGATAAATGCCTTGAAACTGGGAGAAAAGTAAAAAAAAAATAAAAATCCACAACTTCCAGGGATTGTTGTGCCAGTTTTGAATGCCTGGAATTGCACATTTCCTCCTGGAGAGGAAAATGAGATGCAAAAATGAAATAATGAAATGGGAAAATGAAATAATGAAATGGCAAAATGAAATAATGAAATGGAAAATGAAATGGAAAAATGAAATAATGAAATGGAAAATGAAATAATGAACTGGAAAATGAAATGGAAAAATGAAATAATGAAATGGAAAAATGAAATGATGAAATGGAAAAATGAAATGATGGAATGGAAAATGAAAATAATGAAATGAAATAATGAAATGAAAATGAAATGGAAAATGAAATGAAATGAAAATGGAAAATGAAATGAAAATGGAATGAGCAGGATCCCCAGGGATGGGGTGGGATTGTTGGGGGGTCTCTGCAGGGCCAGGGTATGGACTGGGGGGTCCCTTCCCATCAGGATATTCCAATTTCTTGGTAACTCTGAGAACTTGGAATTCAAGACCTCCCCAAGCTGTCAGGACACCACCAAAGGCCTGAATTGAAGGCAAGCCTTGTGTCCATGCAGCAGCAGGGAAAAAACCACCACCAGGCTCTGTCAATCCCCCACAGTCACAGCTCTGAATCCACAGCTCTGCAACACCAGGGCTGGGGGAAAAGTTGGATTTAATCTGCTCAAAATGTTAATTACAGACTCGTGGGATGGGTTGGGCTGGAAGGGATTTTAAAGTTCATCCAGTTCCACAGGGAGGGACAGCTTCAATTAATCCCAGGGGGATCCAAATCCCAAATACAAGCTGGCCTTGGGCACTGCCAGGGATCCAGGGGCAGCCACAGCTGCTCTGGGCACCCTGTGCCAGGGAACAATTCCTGC
>JBBMKD010000001.1:114787132-114799248 GCA_037834095.1 Argya squamiceps
TATTATATTATATTATATTATATTATATTATATTATATTATATTATATTATATTATATTATATTATATTATATTATTAATACAAAAATAACCACACCAATAAAAAGCACCTCTAATACAGATTCAGCTTCAGGGAGTGTGTAGTGCACTCCCTCTGTTCTTCCATTGATTTTTCCAGGGAAAAAAAAGAATTAAAAGGAAAAAGATAATGAAATTTAAATAAATAAAAAAAGATGAAAATATCCCCAAAAATCCCCACAAATCCAGACATTCATAACTCTTGAAGTAAGATGTAGAGAAAAAGAAAATGTAATTATTTTTATTTTGAAAAAGGAGAAGATATTCAGAGGAACTGGTTTCTTTTCCTCCCCAAAATTCCATATCCAAGGAAAAATAAGAGCACAAAACCCCCCCTAGGAATGATCCAACCACTGGATTTACATCAGAGAGCAGGAGGTCTTTATATATAACAAAAATATCATTGATTTTTCTCCTGTTTTCAACAAAAGAAAGATAAAAAAGACACATCAACACTTTATCTTGATATTTTTCCCACTTTGAAGTGTCCACTTGATGGCAAAACAAAGAATCTTTGATTCTCCTGCTCCTACAAAATCTTCAGGAGTCTCTAATTCCCACCTGGAATTTTCTGGCCTCCCCTAAAAAGGATTTTTTTACCTGTGCTTTGAATATTATTTACCTTGAGGACCATGAGGTGGCTTTTGGAAGTGAAAGTTTTGGGATTTTTTAATACTTAAAAAAAGAAAAGAGTCAGGTTTTATTTTTAACCACATTTTATTGCCTTTTTTTTCCCCCTAAAACAAACCCCTGCCAAATCACATCCTGGATTTCTATATTTACACTGCAGACTTCTTAATCTCTCATGTAAATATCCATATTCTGGAGTAATCTCTGAAAAAAAAAAGCTATTTATAGCATCCTGCTGCTGGAGAAATCTTCATTATCCATGTAATGCTCTGAGAGAAAAGCAAATCCATTTGCAGAGTTGTCAAACAGCAAGATAAGCACCCAGATTAAAATTATTTAAGATAATTATTAAAATTATCTTAAAAAAGAAACCTCAGTTGTTACAATAATGAAGATGCTGTGATAGACCACACACATCCCATGGCTAAAAGTGATTTTTTTTTCATTTTTTTTTGGATGGACAGGAGTTGTCACAATTCTTATCCACAGCAGCAATTAAAAAATGGGGTTAAAAAGGGTTTTAAATGTTTGGGATTTTTCATTTTTTCTTGGCAGAGAGTTTCTCTTCAGGGCTGACTGGGGTGATGCCACTGCATTCTTCTGCCTTGGCCACGGGGTGTTTGACAAAAGCCCTTCTGATGACATCAGTGTCCCTCCCCAGGTGATCCATCATGGGGGACACGATGGAAGGGGGGGCCTCTAGGTCTATCAGGAAATACCTGCAATGAGAAAAAAAAACCAAATAAAACAAAATACATGGGTTGGAATCAAATAAACCCCAATACCTGGGCTGGAATCAAAAAAAATTTCAAAATACCTGGGCTGGAACCAAAAAAAACCCCACAAAATACTTGGGCTAGAACCAAAAAAAAACCCCAAATACCTGGGTTGGAACCAAAAAACCCCAAAATACCTGTGCTGGAACCAAATAAACCAAAATATCAGAGCTGGAACAAAAAAACCTCACCAAAATACCTGGGCTGGAACAAAAAAAAAACCCAAATAAATCAAAATACCTGTGCTGGAACCAAATAAACCAAAATACCTGGGTTGGAAACAAAAACCCCAACATCCCTGTGCTGGAACCAAAAAACCACCAACATACCTCAGCTGGAAACAAATAAATCCAAAATACCTGGGCTGGAATCAAAAAAAAAAAATCTAAAATACCAGTGCTGGAACCAAAAAAAACCAAAATACCTGGGCTGGAATAAAAAAACCCACCAAAATACCCGTGCTGGAACCCAATAAACCAAAATACCTGGGCTGGAACAAAAAAAACCAAAGTAGCTGGGTTGGAACAAAAAAAAAACCCAAAATACCTGGGTTGGAATCAAAAAAAAACCCCAAATCCCTGTGCTAGAACCATATAAACTCCAAAATACCTGTGCTGGAACCAAATAAACCAAAATACCTGGGTTGGAACAAAAAAAAAACCCCAAAATGCCTGGGCTGGAACCAAATAAACCTAAAATACCTGGGCTGGAATAATTAAAAAAAAACCCAAAATACCTGGGCTGGAACCAAATAAACCACCAAAATACCTGGGCTGGAACCAAAAAACACCACAAAATACTTCGTCTAGAACCAAAAAAACCCCCAAAATACCTGGGCTGGAACCAAAAAAACCCACCCCAAAATACCTGAGTTGGGACCAAATAAACCCAAAATACCTGGGCTGAAACAAAAAGACCCCAAAATACCTGGGCTGGAATAAAAAAAACCACCAAAATACCTGAGTTGGGACCAAATAAACTCCAAATACCTGTGCTGGAACCAAATAAACCAAAATACCTGGGCTGGAAACAAAAAAAAAAATCCCAAAACACCTGGGCTGGAACCAAAAAAACACCAAAATACCTGGGCTGGAATAAAAAAAAAATCAACAAAACCAAAATACCTGGGCTGGATCCAAATAAACCAAAATACCTGGGCTGGAACCAAAAAAAAAAACCCAAAATCCCTGTGCTGGAACCAAAAGACCCCAAAATATCTGAGCTGGAACCAAAAAAGACCCCAAAATACCTGGGCTGGAACCAAAAAGACCCCAAAATACCTGGGCTGGAACCAAAAAAACCACCAAAATACCTGGGCTGGAACCAAAAAAAACCGAAAATACCTGGGCTGGAACCAAAAAAAACCGAAAATACCTGGGCTGGAACAAAAAAAAAAAAACCAAATACCTGGGTTGGAATCAAAAAAAACCCAAAATATCTGAGTTGGAACCAAATAAACCCAAAATACCTGGGTTGGAACCAAAAAAAAAACCCGGAAAATATCTGTGTTAGAACCCAAAAAAAAAACCCCAAATACCTGGGATGGAACCAAATAAACCAAAATACCTGGGTTGGAACCAAATAAACCCAAAATACCTGGGTTGGAATAAAAAAAATCCCAAAATACCTGTGCTGGAACCAAATAAACCAAAATACCTGTGTTGGAATCAAAAAAACCCGAAATACCTGGGCTGGAACCAAAAAAACCCCAAAAAACGACAACAAAATACCTGGGTTGGAACAAAAAAAAACCCCAAAATACCTGGGTTGGAATGAAAAAAACACCAAAATACCTGGGCTGGAATCAAAAAAAAACCCCAAATCCCTGTGCTAGAACCAAATAAACTCCAAAATACCTGGGCTGGAACCAAATAAACCAAAATACCTGGGCTGGAATTAAAAATGACTCCAAAATACCTGGACTGGAATTTAAAAAAAATTCAAAATACCTGGGCTGGAACCAAATAAACCCCAAAATTCCTGGGCTGGAACCAAAAAAATTCAAACTACCTGGGTTGGAATAAAAAAAAAAAATCAAAATACCTGGGCTGGAACTAAAAAAATCCAAAATACCTGGGTTGCAATTGAAGCAATTCTTCTGGGAGGGGTTACTGAGAGTTCCTAAGTTTTTTCTGCTCCTGAGGGATTTTATTAAATGAGAATTCTTAAGTTTTTCTCTTTCATTTTGGTACCCTGGATTGTTTGAAATAAAAGCTCAGTGATTTTAATGATGGAAATTTCAGCTGAGCTCTGCTGGAGGAATATCCTGAGGTGGGAGATGTCCCACAGACACCCAAAAATGCCAATTTTTCCTGGGGAATGTTGTCCCAACACTCCTGGAGCTCTGTCCCAAGGAAACTGAGGAAAAAAAACTTTGTTTTTTCCTCTTCTATTCATTCCCCCATCCTGACTTGGATAATTTTTAAGATGAGGTGGGATGGCAGGAGCAGCTCCTTCCTGCAATTCCTGATGGGGTTTTTTGGGGGGGGACAGATACCAGTGGGAAACATCTCCAGCTCATTCACACACAAACAGAGAAATTCCTTCCTGCAAAGCTCTGCCTCAGAGCTGAATGGAGATGTGAAAAATAAATACATTAAAAAAAAAAAAAGCAAAACAAAGAGGAGGATTTATCCCAAATTACATTTTTTGATGTGAACACAGATTTTCAATCTGATGGGACTGAACTATGGGATGTCCTGAGTGGGAATAAACCCACAGGGATGATCCAGTCCCACCCTGTCCCTGCCCAGACCCCCAAAATTCCCCCTGGGCATCCCTGGCAGGGCTGTCCAAAGGCTCCTGGAGCTCTGGGGCTGTGCCCATTCCCTGGGGAGCTTTTCCAGTGTTTATCCCACCCTCTGGGGGAAGAGCCTTGCCCTAAAATCCCCCCTCAATCCCTCCTGGCACAGCTCCAGGTGATTTCCCTGTGCCAGGTCTCAGATCCTCAGGGAACCTTTTGGTGTCCTCACCTGACATCCATGAGGAAACAGCCACCTGAATGTGGCTCCTCACTGATATCTCAATAACCAAAAGTTATTTCTGCAATAAATCCCTTTCCTGGAGATCTGCACCTTCTTCAGGAGCTCAGCGGGAGTTTTCCAGGAGGTTTTTCCAGCTCCAAAACACCTGAGGGAGCAAAGGGGTGTCCTGCACTTCCCAGGGGACACAACACACCCTGAGCATCAATTCCTAATTCCCCAGATCCCATCCAGCCCTGCCCTCTGGCACTGGGAAACCATTCCCTGTGTCCTGTCCCTCCATTCCTTGGGAATTGTCTCTCCAAACCAGAGCAAGTGATGAAACAGTTCTGATTCCAGTGCTGGTTCATTCACATTTCACAGGAGAAGGGCTGGGTGGGATCTGGGGCAGGAATTGTTCCCTGGGAGGGTGAGAAGGGGCTGGGACGGAATTCCCAGATTTGCTGTGGCTGCCCCTGGATCCCTGGCAGTGCCCAAGGCCAGGTTGGACATTTGGGGACAGTGGAAGGTGTCCCTGGCACCCCAAACCATTCCAGGGATGGGTTTTAAGGTCTCTTCACACCCAAACCATTCCAGGATCCCACAATTCTCCAAGCCCACCTCCCCATGGAGCACCACAGAACCCAAAAGTGACACCCCTTAAATGAAGGCAGGATCAAACACCCCAGTTTGATCCAGGGGTGAGTTTTAAGGTCTCTTCACACCCAAAACATTCCAGAATTCTCCAAGCCCACCTCCCCAGGGAGCACCACAGAACCCAAAAGTGACATCCCTTGAATGAAGGCAGGATCAAACACCCCAGTTCCATTTCCAAACTGCCCCTGACAGAGAGGACTTGGCAGGAATTTTGGATTCTTCCTAAATCAACTACAGCAGGAGCATCCCACGTTGACAAAGATGATCCTGGAGGGAAAGTCTTCAAGACTCAGAAGGGAACTGGGAATCTGGAGGGGAAATACAGGAGGTGGGGCCATGACCAAACCCTTCTTGTGACCTTCAGGCTGCACTGGGTTCATTTCTTTTGCATCACATCCCAAATATTGCACCCCAAGAGCCCCGTGGGGCCAGGAATGACTCAGGCAGAGCTGCTGGATTGCAGAATCCACCCCTGGAAAACATGGGAATAAGACTTTTGCTCAGCCACCACCCCTGATCCCACACCCCCATCCACGTAACAGCCTCAACTCATCCCCAAATCCTTTCCAGAAAGTTCAGAATTCTTTATGGGAGGGGTAGGATGGTAAAAAAAACCCCACATTAAAACACAAATCCTGAGGCAGGGTCCTCCAGGAGAGGTGGAATGGGCAGTGCCTGGGTGTCCCTGAAGCCAAGCTCAGCATTCCAGGGTGCCTGAGCTACAGGAATTGCTCATCCCAGAGATTTGGAGGAATTCTGCTGGGCTTGCTGCTCCTCAAAAATCCCCAACAGCAACAACATTTGGCTTTTGGGAAACTGGGCTGCCCACTGAGGGCTCCAAAATGCCACCAGGGTTGGAGTTTAGGGACATTTTCCAGCCCAGCAGGATGTAAGGATGCTGCACCCCCCCCTCCCTCTGAACGTGGGATTCTCTGGAAAAGCCATCACCAACCCACTGGTGAATTTAGCAGCTGACACTTGGAACTCTCCTCCTTGGGAAGCAGCTTTTCCAAAGCCTCTCACCTCGCAGGGAGGAGGATGGGGGCAGGAATTCCAGCTGGTGATTCCTGCCCCCTTTTCCCTCACACCGATCCCATCTTCACCCAGGATTTAATTCCATTTCTGCCCAGCTCTCATCTGCTGCTTTGCATTGTGCTCCTAAAAACGGCAAGAGGGTTGGTTTATTTTTTTTGTTTGTGCTTTTTTTTTTTTTGTTTCCTCCTTCCCTCCAAAAGGCTGCTTTGCAACTTTGTGTTGCTTTCTCTGCCATTAGCAAAGGGTGGAAATTTCCACTGACGCACTGTTGATAAGCCAAGGAGGAGCAGAGGGGGGGAAGGGAGGATGAGCTGTTCCAGCAGATCTTTTCTGACTCCTCGCAGGAAAAAAAGGTATTTTATCAAAACTGCAGGCACTGGGGTTTCAAAAACAACCACCTCTTCTCTCTTTCTCCAACGTGAGCAAGATTGTTTCCCTCTGCCACAACAACAACAATAAAAAAAAATAGAAGGGAGAAAGAAAGGGCGTAAAAAAATAAAAATAAAAATTGGATTTCTTCAGGAAAAGAAAGAAAGGCTGGAAAAACAATGAGCAGCACAAGGGACAATGAAATCCCTGAGGAGATGTGAACCCCTTCCCCTCAAATCTCCACGTTGAAATCAGCTGCCAGGAGGCCCACGGGGGTGTTTTTTTTTTATAAACCCTCAAACCTTCATTGCAGGCAGTGATCTGTGACCCCACAACGCTGCTGTTTGTGGAGCAAACAAAACCCCAAACCCCAGCCAGACAAAGGCAGGGAAAAATACAGGAATGCAGCAGGGAAACCACCTCGTTCTTGCAGGCAGAAATGCAAAAAAGCATTTGTGCTCTCTAGGAGTTCACCAGGGGAGAAATGCAGGAAAATTCCACTGATCCACCATGAGCCCACGGTTATTTTTGTCCTCCTGCTTGAGTGCAAACACAAGGATGATTTAAATGCAGGGGAGCAGGCTGGAACACATTAAAACAATGCATTAACTCCAAAAAAAAATTAAAATATAAGATGGTCTTGAATAAAGGAGGATGTGCCTTTGTATATGAGGGAAATAAAGAGCCAGGTTTCATTTCTCCAATTTACCATATTCAAGCCAGAAATTGTTTGAACCCTGAGTCCTAAGGATGCTCAAATCTGTTGATTTCTGATGGCCAGGGTGAAAATTCCCTTTGAAATCCTCCTGGAATACAACTCTGAGCCAAGGGAACAGTGAAGATGTGGTGGGTTTGGAAGAGCCTGTGGGGTCCAACAGTTTTGGCCCCAGAATGTTTCCTTGTGTGGAGGTGGAAGATTCCAAGGGAAAGAAAATGGAGCAGAAAACACCTGGAGGAAAAACCACAGCAGGTGCAGGAGGAGCTCCACGTTGTCCTCATTAAGGTAATTCCACAAAAATATTTTTTTTATTTTGGTTTTTTTTTGTTTTTGCTACCTGAATGTTCATTTTTAAGACCACAGAAATGGGGGAATTTGCTTTGCCCCTCCCTCAGCAGGGCAAGTTCATGATCAGGATTGTCAGGACCACCAGCACAAGTGCTGCCTTCAGCTTTTAAAAAATAATGGAAGTTCCTTGAAAATCTGGGGAGGACCAACTCAAACCCAAAAGTTGGATTTTAGTGACCAAACTGTGCCCCAGCAACGATGGGAATTATCCACAGAGGACTTGGGGGGGAGATAAACCCACAGCCCCCAGCAATGGCATTTCCAAAATTCCACCCACAGGCACCTGGTGTTCAGCTGATTAAACCATGGAAAGATCATTAATTTAAAGATAATTAAGAAGGGGAAAAAAAAAAGATGAAAATGAAAATCAACCCCCCCAAATGGTGGCTGGTTCCCAACCCCACCAAGCCCAGTGGTCACCACTCTCAATCAAAGAGTTTACACAAAGTTGTCACAGGGTTTGGTGGATTCTGGTGCCCCCAGCTTTGCTCAAAAACCTCTAAAAAAAACCACCAAAATTCCCAAGGTGAGGTGGAAAGGGAAAAAAAACCATCCCAAACATTTCAGGGCTTTGATCCTTGAGGCTTAACAGGGGGAAAAGAATTTTAAGGCTAAGTAATGGTTCAACTGATTAATGAAGAAAGCCCCATCTAGTGGAAGAAGACAATCAATTGAGCAGAAAATACTTCCAAATGTGCATAAACCCACAAATATTCCAGCTGCTTTTGTTCTCCTCCAAGTGCACTGCAGAGCCAGGACACCTTTTTGCCCAAACAGCACAAAATATTCTAAAAATCTAAACAGCAACAAGGAGTTGGGTTGGGCATTAAAGTTTAAATTTATTTTTTTGGGGGGGATTAAGTAAGGAAAAATTGCAGCTCCTTTCATCTGGGTTTTGTTTTGCTCTCTTTGGTCTTCAAGAACCATAAAAAAAAGCATCAAGAGGCTCGACCTGAGCGAGGCCAAACAGGTTTTTGGAGAATGAAATCCTTTAACTCTGCATTATTTGTGTTCAGTGAAGGGTGGGGAGAGAGGGTTGTTCAAACCTCCCGAGAACAATTGTGACAGGTAACCATTATTTCAGCCTTACAAATCAAGGCAATCAAAATTGTATTTGGGGTGGGGAATGATCAGAGGGCACTTCAACCTCTCCCATCCACGTGGAAAATTTCATCCTGCCACAAAGCAGAAAGGTTTAAAGGTGAATTGTGCAACTTCCTAAGCTCAGCTGCTTTGTGGGAAGAGGCAAAGCCTGAACGTGGAATAAAAATTGACATGGAAATGTTCCCACAAGAGTCCAAAAAAAAGAGGTGTCCAGAGAGGTTGTGGATTCCTCATCCCTGGAAATGCCCAGGTTGGACAGTGGGGCTTGGAGCAGCCTGGCAGAGTGGAAGGTGTTGGGTTGGAATTGAATGATCTTCAAGATCCCTTCCAACCCAACCCATTCCATGGCTCCATGGTCAATTATTGAGTTATTCCTCTCAATAATATGGATTTTTTTCCTCTCAATAATTCCTCATCCATTCCTGCTGTTTCAGGTTTCCCAGAGTCTTTCCTGGGCAGGTGCTTTGGCAAAGCCACCTGGAATTTCTGCTTCCTGACCCCCCTGGATGCTGTTGTGCATCCCTTGATCCACAGGGACCCTGGAATTCACCTCCTGCAGAAAATTCCCCAGGCACAAGTGAAGATAAACTCCCCAAAATGCAATTCCTGGATGAGAATTCCTGATAAATTCCCAAAAATGCAATTCCTGGATGAGAATTCCTGATAAACTGCCCAAAATGCAGTTCCTGGATGAGAATTCCTGATAAACTCCCCAAAATGCAATTCCTGGATGATAATTCCTGATCAACTCCCCCAAAATGCAATTTTTGGATGACAATTCCTGATCAACTCCCCCCAAATGCAATTTTTGGATGAGAATTCCTGCTGAACTCCCCAAAATGCAGTTCCTGGATGAGAATTCCTGATCAACTCCCAAAATGCAGTTCCTGGATGAGAATCCCTGATAAACTCCCCCAAATGTGATTTTTGGATGATAATTTCTGAAGAACTCCCCAAATTGGATGATAATTCCTGATCAACTCCCAAAATGCAATTCCTGGATGAGAATTCCTGATAAACTCCCCAAAATGTAATTTCTGGATGAGAATTCCTGGTGAACTCCCCAAAATGCAATTTTTAGATGATAATTCCTGATCAACTCCCAAAACACAGTTCCTGGATGAGAATTCCTGATGAACTCCCCAAACTGGATGATAATTCCTGATAAACTCCCTAAAATGCAATTTTTGGATGATAATCTCTGATGAACTCCCCAAATGCAATTCCTGGATGAGAATTCCTGATAAACTCCCCCAAAATGTAATTTCTGGATGGGAATTCCTGGTGAACTTCCCAAATGCAATTCCTGGGTAAGAACTCCTGATAAACTACCCTCAAATGCAATTTTTAGATGACAATTCCTGATAAACTCCCCAAATTGGATGGTAATTCCTGATAAACTGCCCAAAATGCAATTTTTAGATGATAATTCCTGACCAACTCCCCAAATGCAATTCCTGATCAACTCCCAAAACACAGTTCCTGGATGATAATTCCTGATAAACTCCCTAAAATGCAATTTTTGGATGATAATTTCTGATGAACTCCCCAAATTGGATGATAATTCCTGATAAACTTCCAAAATGCAGTTCCTGGATGAGAACTCCTGATAAACTGCCCAAAATGCAATTCCTGGATGATAATTCCTGATCAACTCCCCCAAAATGCAATTCCTGGATGATAATTCCTGATCAACTCCCCCAAAATGCAATTTTTGGATGACAATTCCTGATCAACTCCCCCCAAATGCAATTTTTGGATGAGAATTCCTGCTGAACTCCCCCAAATTGGATGATAATTCCTGATAAACTGCCCCCAAATGCAATTCCTGGATGAGAATTCCTGATCAACTCCCCAAATGCAATTTTTAGATGACAATTCCTGATAAACTCCCCAAATTGGATGATAATTCCTGATCAACTCCCCAGATGCAATTTCTGGATGAGAATTCCCGGTGAGCACCCCAGAATGAAATTTTTGAATGCTAATTCCTGGTGAACTCCCTAAAATGCAGTTCCTGGATGAGAATTCCTGATAAACTCCCCAAAATGCAATTTCTGGATCAGAATTCCTGGTGAACACCCCAAAATGCAATTTTTAGATGATAATTCCTGACCAACTCCCCAAATGCAATTCCTGATCAACTCCCAAAACACAGTTCCTGGATAAGAATTCCTGATAAACTCCACAAAATGCAATTTTTGAATGATAATTTCTGATGAACTCCCCAAACTGGATGATAATTCCTGATAAACTCCCCCAAAATACAATTTTTGGATGATATTTCCTGACAAACTCCCCAAATGCAATTCCTGGATGATAATTCCTGGTGAACTCCCCAAAATGCATTTTTTGGATGATAATTCCTTATTAACTCTCCAAAATGCAATTCCTGGATGAGAATTCCTGGTGAGCACCCCAGAATGAAATTTCTGGATGATAATTCCTGGTGAACTCACCAAAATGCATTTTTTGGATGACAATTCCTGATAAACTCCCCAAACTGGATGATAATTCTTGATAAACTCCCCCCAAATGCAATTTTTGGAAGAGAATTCCTGATAAACTGCCCAAAATGCAATTCCTGGATGAGAATTCCTACTAAATTCCCAAACTGCAGTTCAACAAGAACAAAAGCAAGCCCTGGCTTTGCTATTTCAGAGAACACGGGGGCTGAGGAGACAACTGGGAGTGAAGAGCAAAAACAAAAAGATGAATAGGCAAAGCAAGCAAATAACAAAAGAAAAAAAATTGCCATTCTTTTCCAAATCAAATTTGTGAGCAAAGGAAAAAAAAACCCCAACAAAGCAATGAAAAACTAATAAATAAATGAAATAAAAATGGAAAACAACATTGAAAGGGGGGCTAAAAACCACTAAAAACTCTCAAATTCCAACCCCAAACTTCCTCCTCCAATCCCCCACCCCAACTCCTGCAGCTTCAGGGATTCCTGACCTGCAAATCCTTGGAGCCATCACCTTCCCAAAGGAATGTGGGAATCCTAGTTTTTATTTTTTGGGGGTTTTTTTTGGTTGTTTTGGGGCTCATTTGGATCATCCCCCCCTGCAGTTCAAAACACCAAAATCTTGGGCCTGCAACGCACCAAAGCTAAACTCAGCATTTTCCAACACAAAAAACACACTAAAACTAATAAAAACCAAAAAAACTAAACTAACTCCTAACACAAACTCTTAATTTTACCATCTTCCTTCAAAACAACAAAAAATTTTATTGTTCAATATTAATATTATTCTTCTTATTATTATTATCATTTTTCTTCTTATTATTATTCATTCTTTATGCTTATAAGCGTTTTGTTGGTTAAATAAATAATTTTTTCCACTTTTCGCTAAAAAAATTCTTTTCCCAAACCAACTTAAAAAAAAAAACAAAACCATCACCTTCCCAAAGGAATGTGTGAATCCTATTTTTTATTTTTTGG
>JBBMKD010000001.1:114813689-114838371 GCA_037834095.1 Argya squamiceps
GGAGCCACAAGTGGACACAGCCCTGGAGCCCAGAGGGACAATCCCTGCCCTGCTCCTGCTGGACACACAATTCCTCAGCCAGCCCAGGATGTTTTTGGCCTCTTGTCCCACCCAGACTGGTCAAAGTCATCTCTCCCTTCTTTGAGAGGAATTTTCATGGATCAGACTCAGCTCTGGCCACAACAGCTCTTTGGCTCATCCTGCACATCCTCACTGGTGCCCAAGGACAAGTCAGGACAAAGACAAAGCTGAACATGTTGAGTAAAAAACCTTCCACAGAACGTTTTGAGGACCACAACCATAATTTTTAAATCCTCCCCCTTTCACAGAACACAAGCATCCTTGGCTCTGGAGCAGAAGAAGGTTTAAGGTGGAAGTCACAATGGTTTCATCAAGTGAAGAGGGAATATTGCCAATTTCTTGCTCAGATTCTGCCAGATAAATCCTGGGATACACAAATCTCCCAAACAGGGCTCAGGTAAATATTAAAAATCAATGCTGACAAAGGGTTATAAACATCATAAAACTCACTTATCTTCTATCATTCCACCAACACCTCAAACACAAAGCCCAAAACACCCAAAAAAGCAAATCCCTGAGTACAACCTGATTAAAGTGAGAACATCCAGAGGTGAAACCTCCTGACTTCCCTTTCCCAGCACCAGAACATCCACAGGAAAACTGTGACAACCCCATCCTAGGGGGGGAATTTTGGAAAAAAAGCCTCATTTTCACCATCTCTGTGGCATTTTCCACACAAATCCTGCCCAGAACCCACCTGGGCCAGGCCCCCACACCCAGAGGAACCTGAAATCCCCAAGAGCAGGAAACTGGGGAGTGAGGCTTGGCCAAGGCAAACAGAACCAGCTGGTGACCAAGAAGCTGCCTGAACCTCTTTGAGAATCACTGACCTGGAAAGCTGCTCACTGAGCAAACACCTAATAAACTAATTACCAATGGGTTAATTAATAGTAAACTCATGAAAACGCTCCCTCCTGGAAATCACAGATCTGAACCAAGTTTGTAAGGCAAGAAACTACTTATTTTTCATCCCAAATCCAAAGTTTCCTCTCAAAAAAAATGGTTCTTATCCACCCCTTGAAACAACAACAGCAAAATTTTCGTTTTTCTTTTACAAAACAGCGGCTAAAGAAGAGAATAAATGAAAGATTTAGATAAATTCATTTTCTCTGCAGCTGAAATTCTGGGTTTAACAGCCTTGCCAACATCCCACCTCCAAAGGAATGTGATTCCCTAATTTAACACCAGGCCTGCCCCTCCCCTTGCTGAACCACCAACACCGGACAAGGAATTCATAATTCCCACCACAATTCCCAAGTTCATCCTGTCCTTATGGGGGAGACAGGGATGAGGAGAAGGAAGTGGGAGATTCAGGGCTCTGCTCACAGAATGTGCTGATGTTTTAACTCCAGAATCAAGGAGAAGGTGCTGGTCCCACTCAAGAACTGCTTAAAGCAGCAGCTGAACAGGGTATTTATAAAGATAAAACCAAACAAAAAAAGGAATTTTGCACAATATCCACTCAGATACCTCAGCTAAAGGGGAAGGGTTCACTCCTGTTTTGTCCCCTGAGCCCAGCCCACCCCAGTCCCACCTCTCAAAACCAGGGGCCAAACTCAGGATTTGGGATCATCCTGAAATTCTCCTTGCAGTTTCAAAGACCCCAGTCTGGCTTTGCCTTTGGAATAACCAGGAAAAGAGGGAATCATCTTTACCTACAGGGAACGCAGGGCTTCAAAAAATTGAAACAAAAATACTCCAAAACAGCTCCACAAATCTCTGTTCTGGTGGGTTGGTCGGTTTGGGCTTTTTTTTTTGTTTGGTTGTTTTTTTTTCCTCTATTTTTATTGAAACTTTGTACAGAAGTTTGAAACATTTCCATACAATACTTTGAGACAGGACAAAATGCCATGGTAAAGGAATGTAAACTGCAAGAAACACAGTCTGAAAGTATCCAAATACTCTCTAAATAAGAGTTTTAGTTTGAAGACTAATGCAGGAGGCAAAATAATATGCATACAGTATACAAAGAACAGTATACACAGGGCCAGCAGTGCTAACTATGAAAATTTTGCATCAGATTTACTTCAAAGATTGATAGCAATATGATAATTCTATACACTAGACCAAAATTAATTTATCATACATCGTTTCTATGACAAAAACCTTGTCATTAAGGACAGTAGCAACTTACAATATAATTAAGCTGTATTAATCTCATTAAACACTTCTAAATCTATATTCCTACTACAGTAAAGGTTTTTTTGTTTTTTTGTTTTTTTCAGTATATTGTCTTATAAGATCTTAACAGACCTTTAAATAACACTTTACCAAAAGAGACCTGGATCCATTATAGTGATCTTATCTACATGCCCATTTGGCTTATTTCCAAAAAAAACAACCAAGGGACAAGGAAAAAGGCAGGTTTCAAATGCTATATGATATCATTTGGTTTTGGTCTGAAATGTATTTTTAGAGAGTTTTAAAAAAAACCAACGGAAAAAAGGCAGTTCATTAACTGGTATTTTATATAAAATCTGCAGAAAAATACAACAGCAACAAAAACCCAAAAATACTTCACAGATATCTAAAAAAACTTTTTTTTTTTGTTTTTTTTTTCTCAGAGATACAAGGTAAAGCAGCATCACTTTGACACTGTGCTTTAAAAAAGAAGATGATGAATGAAGAGACTGCTCGAGTGAGATTAGAAAATTTTGCTTTCTTCTTGAAGAAGACTACTAACATTTTGCACAGCAACTATTTTTATAACCACCTCATTTTAAAAGCGTGAATTCCTAGACACACAATTGTCATTTTCACCGCCAGTTTTTTTTGCTCAAAGTGTTCTGACTTTACACAGTGGAACTGAGAATGCCAAGTGTCACCAGATGTCACTATACCATGAGTTCAAGATTAGAACAGAAGTGAAGCAAATGCCTTGAAACCAACACCAGGAAAGAAATCGAAGAGAAAGTGTTTTTGTAAACAAAACAAAACCACTTTGCAAAAATAAAAAATAAAAAAGAAACCAAAAAACCAAAAGTTCAGAGATCTCACAGTGAAATCAGAAATTCTAATTATATATGTTTTACATTCTAGGACTACTCTTTACCTTAGGCCAATTAAAGCACATTAAACCATTTAATTATATACAAACATTTTCTTTAAAAAAACCCAAAAAATAAAAATTAAAACATTGCACAGAAGTCTGCTTTTAACATCACATAACAAGGTTAGTTTTATTTTCAAAACAATTACATTTAAGGGCACAGAACATACAGAATACCAAATTAACAGATGAGTAATTTTGCTTCTCTGTACATGCTAAATCCAAAGATTTCCTTGAGAAAGCTGGAGCTTGGCAACTCCAGCTTCTTCCATGTCTCCTGTTCTCTGAAAGGGAGCAACTCCCAACACCTCCTCTATCTCAGGATTTAAAAAAATAGATATATAAAAAAAATAAAGCTGTTTTAAAGTTGTAAGCATCTTTTAAGTGCTGGCAGAGCTCCCTGGGTGGCTCTGCCCCCTCCACTGTAACCTCGTGGAAATAAATCCTTTTCTCTCCTCGGTTACAGGGCTCATGACTCTCATCAGAAGTCTCATCCTGGCCCTTCTGGGATCAGGGAACACACAAGTGGAGAAATAAAAAATACACAATATAAGGAATATACTGAAGGCCATTTTTATTTCTTATAATCTCACACTGTTTCCTTTCCCTAAAAGCTAAAGAGGAAAAAGTATTAAAAAAAGGAAAAAAATTAAACAACAAAAAAACACCTCTAAACTTTGGCAGACAATAGCATCAAATCAGCAATTTTAAAAAAACTTAAATAAAAACAGTCTCCCAAAATGTACTATTCAACTCTCAAGAAGCCTTCTTCTTTTTTATATATATCTTTTTTTCATTTTTAAATAAAAGGCTTCTCCCATTTCCAGGAGCAAAATTTATATATCTTACCTGAAAAAAAAAAATAAGTTAAGGGAAAAATAACAAAAAGCAAAAAAAAAAAAAGCTGTCACTCCAAACTCAGTTTTCCAAGACTTGTCATCCTAAGCTCAAGGCAATAATAAATAAACCCATTGCTGCAAGACAGAAGCACAACCAGCCCCACGCAGGGGGAGGAGGCCAGGCAACAAAATTCACGACTGTCCATCGTGAGAAACACTCTGTGGTTCTGCTGGACCAAAAAAAATGGGTGTTTAACCCCAAATTCTTCACCTTCCCCCCCTCAGCAAAGGCTTGTTTACGCTATAAAAAAATCCCTTCTCCTATACAAGGTCCTTCTCGCCAGCAGGCAGCTTGCCTGGAACCTTAGAAATATCTTTATTGAATAATAAAGGCTTTTTATTAAGTGGTTTTATGCAGCAAAGAATATCAGCAACTTCCAGGACCTCTGTGACACAGCGAGGCTGGAGAGGAGCACACAAAAAACACCTCGGATACACCTGAAGAGAAAAAAAGCACTGGAGAAAGAATTTGCTCAAAAGCTTCACAATACTAGGTCCAAAGATGGGGTGGGGGAGGCAGATTAATAATTCATGATGATCCTGCCTGCCAATTAGCAGTGTGATTAATGTGGCAGCTCGTTAAGTGTGGCAAAAGGGAGGATAAACGGTGAGAGGGAGCACCTCGGGCTCCAGAGTGCATTCCTGAAGGATTTCACTCCCTTCCCACAGCCAAGGATGGTTTTTCTCTATGGATCTGACTGGAATTCTGCCTGTTAACTCTTCCAAGTGTCCTCTCTGAGGAGCAGATGACTCGGGGAGGGGGAAAAGGGATGGAAGGAGCAGGGAGAAGCCGATGGAAGCGCTGGGAGCCCTCGGCTGCCCGCCCACGTAAGGCACCCTGGGGAACAGCACAGGGGGGCGAGGGAGCCGAGCCAAAGGGTCCCTGAGCTGACCTGGCTTCCCAGGTGGTGGCAAAAGAGGTGGACATTAAGGGCGAGGAGGAGCAGCCTGGAAAAATCTCAGTGTCTGGAAAATCCCAGTGTCTGGAAAAATCCCAGTGTCTGGGAAAATCCCAGTGCCTGGAAAATCCCAGTGCTGCTTCCGAGTTCACGCCGAGTTCCCAAGGGACACGAGTCTCCTTCCCTGGGCCAAACTGGGTGGTTGAGCCACATCTCAGCCTTCTCAAGAGGATATTGTTGGGCTGAGAATTATCTTTACCTTCTGCAAGTTGTTATTTTTCATCCTGCTACAATCAAACGCTGCCTTAAGTTGTTTTATCCTGTATGGAAACAATTCCCTGTGTTTTACATCAAACCATCCTTGACAGCTCAGCCCACTGATGAAGCAACTTGAGATGCCATTAATTTCACACACCAGGATTTAAAATGTTTTCTCAAACCAAGCTGTGGCCACTCCAAATCATGAGAAAATGTGTCTTGTCCCATTGGTAGCAACGTCAACACCAGGTATGGTGACTCCTCTCTACAAATATTGCAACAACGCTCCAAGGTTTCCACTTTGGAGTAGTTCTACCTCCCAGCAGCAACAACTAAACCAAGTGGAGAAAAGTGGGGCAAGCTCAGCCTCTGGTCAAAGTTTTGGAATGAATGAGATTCAACTGATATTAACACACCACCAAAACCAACAAAACGACCCCAAAAATAGAAGTGAACCCTTTTACCTGAAAAGTGTTGTAAATTATCTACTAAAAGCCACGTGGATGGCACCACTGGAAAAGCAAAATTTCTCCAGCAAAGGCAGGATTGACCCAAATTTCATCTCTGCAAAATGGTTTCCCCCACAGGAATTGGTTCTTGTTTGTGTGCCAAGGAAATGTTGCTGGACCCCTGAACTGATTTTGGTGAATGCTCATAATGGTCCCTCAGCCCAATTTTGGCCCAGCCAGTTCATGCTCTCCTGAATGAGCTCAGGAGCGAAGACAACTGGAGGAATTATTTCTGTGGAAAGCCTGGATATGACCACTCTGTCCTGGAGAGGGAAGGAGTTTAATACTGGTGGGCTCTGCTCCCAAAAAAACCCAGCTTGGCTGGGGGAAGGATGAGAGCACCAACGTGCTGCACACACATCCTCCATCTGCTCATCCCTGCCTGGAAAGATCCTCTGGATCTGGAGACCTACAAATAGCTGTGAGTGCCTGGGAGGAATGAATCCAGGTTTTTGGAAAAATCCTGAGGACAGGACAGACCTCAATTGCTGGCACAGATTGTGGCTGCACGTGCTCCCTGTCTCTCCTGACACCAAATCCCTCAGGATCCTTCTGAGGAGGGAGGGAGGGAAGGAATTTCTTCACACAAAGGTCACTCATGGGAAGGGGCTGCCCAGAGAGGTGTGGCTTGTCCAGCCCTGGAGGTGTCCAAGGAATGTGATACTCTGAGCTGGGGATTGGGCACAGCAGGAACTCAATGACCAAGGAGGGCTTTTCCAAGCTCAGGGAATATCTGGGATGCCTCAAAAAACAGGAAAAGTTTCACAGGGTGAAAGGGGAAGTGGGAGAGGACATGGGGCAAAAGGGCTTTGGAAAACAAGGAGCACTTTCACCTCTCTCCCCCATTTCCCCTTCCTTGCCTTCCCAGTTGTTCTCCCCCTGCAGCATCGAGGCCACAGGGATTCCTCCCAGACACAGCAGAGAAAAAAAACCTTTCTGCAGGGTGATAAAACAGTTTTTCAAAACAAGCAAAGCCTCATGTTTCTCTTTTTCCCAAGTGGTAGAACCTATAAACAGATTTTTCCCTAAAAAGAAGTTAATCCTAACAGTGTCCTAAAGGTTCAGAGGCTGGAGAGGCTGAATTAATCTTTTTGGCCATTTACTGAAACTCAAGAAATTCCATCTAAACCCGAGGAAAAAATTCTTTCCATGGAAGTGGCAGAGCACTAGAGCAACTGCCCAAGGACATCCCAAACCTACCCTAAAAATTCTGGGATTCTTTCATTTCAATATACTACACACCCCACAGAAAGAGTATTTCTTTCTTCTCCTCCTCCATTGAGAGTTTGTCATCTCCAGGCTTATTTTTGTTTTAATTTTTTTCTCTCTTTTTTTTTTTAATATAGAAACTTTTCAGTAATGGAATTTACAGTGGATAAAAATCAAACGACAAAAATTTCCTTACAAAGAATAAGAAAAGAAAGGCAGAAAGCTGCTAAGAGCTATCATGTTTTAAGTGCTATAAAATGAGACAAAACAGCTTCCTGTTGTTGCCAAAAGAAAAATGAAAAAAAAAAAAGAAAAAAAGCAGTGAGTGCAATTAAAAAGTGCTAAGTTGGCCAAGGTAATACAGTTATTTTATAAATGTGCATCACAGCTCTGCATTTAAAAATCTTTTGACACAGCTTTAATCACTCAGCTTTTACACACTGGTAACTGATTACCTGTTATCTTCACTTAGTGCTGACTGAGCTGTAACTGCCTGACTTCAAACACAGCCACCTGCCTGCCTTTGGTATATTTATACACAGAAAAACAAAAGGTTAGTGCTGCAAATGGGAAAAGAAAAAAAAATAAAACCAACACAAACGAGAAAAAAGAAAAAGCCACCACAGGACAGGTTCTGCTCTCAGCAGAGGGAGGACAACACATCTCAAATGGTCTCGAAATAGGCTAAAGCTGAGTTGATCTTACAATTATAGCGTAAACAATGCCTGGGTTGTGGTTATGTTGTTTGAAAAAGAAAAGAAAAACCAAAAATCTCCAGAGACCTGTATCAACTTCTGTATGTTTAAGCCATACCCTTAAAAGTTCACTATTCACTCACAAAGAGAAGTAGACAAACATGAAGATTCCAAGCGAACAGACACAGACCAGTCCAGTATTTAGTAATAGTTTAACTTTTGGAGTCTCTTCCAGCATTTGTAAACAAACAGTCTCTTCCTCGGCCTCCCGAACCACTCTCTTGTTTACGTTTTTACTTTTAAAGCCACAGAACCAATCTATGAATTTCAACTGTCTCGCCTTGTTGTCAGTCCCCTCCTCCTCCTCGTGCTTTTTCTCCCCCATCAGGGCGGCCTGTCCGTTGGAGTAACAATCCACGGGCGTCTCCACCTCGGAGTGGCTCACTGAGATCACCGGGTTGCTGTCGTCCCTGCACGTCACCAAGAGGTTGATGTCCTCCGGCTTCACGTTCTTAATGTTCTCCTCCGACTTCCCGTTGGGAATGATGTGGTTGGCGTTCTCGTTGCACTTGAGGACGCTCTTCTCCTGCGCCTGGTACAGCTCCCCTTTGCCGGCGCTCTCGGGCGCGCCGTGCTTCTTCTTCCACAGCGCCCAGAACGTGGTGGTCCGGACCTGCTCCTTGGTGGGCGGCGGCGTGAGCAGGCTCACCACCACCGTCACCACCCCGGTGATCCAGAACAGGCCCGTGGCCACGTACATGTAATGGATGTGCTTGATGAAGCCGGGCCTGGTGTCCGGCTGGTCGCACTCGGGAGCGCGGTAGAAGAAGGCCAGGATCAGCCGGATGGCGCCCAGGATGAAGCCGGCCATGCCGCCGTAGAAAGCGCCCTGCTCGTTGCAACGCTTCCAGAAGATGGCCATGAGGAACAGGGCGGCCACGGGCGGGGTCAGGTAATCCGCCACCTCCTGGATGTACAGGTACATCTGCCCGCCCTGCATCTCCACGATGATGGGCACCCAGGCGATGCTGATCACCACCATGAAGGCCACAAAGACCCTGCCCACGATCATCAGCTCGCGGGAGGTCGCGCTCTTCCGGATCAGCTTGTAGACGTCGAGCGTGAAGATGGTGCTGGCGCTGTTGAAGATGGAGTCCAGGTCGCTCATCAGGGCGGCGATCATCACGGCCATCATCAGCCCACGCAGCCCCACGGGCACCAGGTTCATCACCAGGCGCGGGTAGGCGATGTTGGAGCAGCCGGCCCTGCTCCCACACACCTTGAAGCAGTGCTCGGGGTTGATGCAGGCGATGTCGTCCACAAAGAGGATGCGGGAGATCATCCCCGGCACCACGATGATGAACATGGGCAGCAGCTTCAAGAAGCCGGCCATGAGGGTGGAGCCTTTGGCGTGGACGATGTTTTTGGCGGCCAGGACTCTCTGCACTATGACTTGGTCGGCGCACCAGTACCACACCGAGGCCGGGGTCTGTCCCAGCAGAAACCCGGGCCAGGGAATGTCCTCATCCGTCGGCTCGCGCAGCATTTTCAGAGAGTCGGGCTTCGGGCTGACGTTGCAGGAGTTGGTGTTGGAGATGTTGTAGGTTAGGATGATGGAGGTGACGTTGGGCGTGGCCAACATGTACCTTCTTTTGGCTTCTTCGAAGCCGCCCACCTCCGTGAGGCTTATGATCATGAGCGTGAGGGCCCCGACGATCATAAGCAGGGCCTGCAGGGTGTCCGTGTAGATGACGGCCACCAGCCCTCCGGTCACCGTCAGCAGCGCCGTCATTCCGATCAGCAGGATCACCGACACGTAGAGGTTCCACCCTAGGGACTCTTGGATAAAAAGCGCCCCTGAATACAAGTCAACCGAGAGTTTGGTGAAGATATAAAGAATTAGAGACAACGCTGCAAAATAGATTTGAATCCTATGCCCTCCGAACCGCTTGGACAAGTATTCGGGCATGGTGTACACTCTCGACCGGATGTAGACTGGCACGAAGACCCATCCCAAAAGCTGCAAAAGCATTAAGGCGTTGAACTCCCACGCGCCTACGGCGAATCCGCTCGCCGCTCCAGATCCTGCGAGCCCAATGAAATGTTCACTTCCAATATTGCTCACAAACAATGAGGCCCCGATAGCTACCCAGGTCATAGAACGCCCTGCCAAAAAGTAGCCACTCACGGTGCTCCGATTGTTTTTCCACATGGCAAAGAAACCTATGCACATTACAAGCACGAAGTACAGCGCCACAATGGCAATGTCTGCTGGCTCCAAAGCAGCCCTCATTTTGTAACCAAAAAAGCCTTCGCTGACGTCCACTTCTCGCCCCCCAGCCAACGTCTCTTAAGCACCACGTGAAACCAGTTTTAACCAAAATCAACACAGCGGGTCAAATTCTTTGTCCCTTGGTTTGCTGTCCTGATGCTGGTGGCAGTGGTACATTTACTTTTCTCCGCTTCTCAAATTTGGGAACTTAGCACGCACTTTTAATCCACATTCCACAAGAGCATCAGCCTTAACTCAGTTGATGTAGGAGAAATTCTTAGTTGCAGCTAAGTTTAGTGAGGCCTACTGTACCAACCCTGCAAGGCAGCAAAGACAAAAGACAAAGATTGAATTAGAGAGGAATTTCATGAAGTAATGAGAAAAAATTTGAAGTGTAGTCAAACAAATCACTGAACACCACAGATTTTTCCCCCTTTATATTTCCTGCAATCCATAACAGACATCATTCAATATTTGTAGGGCTGAGGTGGTAAAAACCTTTTACAAGTCAGCTTCAATGGTTACAGGTACCTTCAGAGACGCAGCGATTCGGGAGGATTGAGTGACCCAAATTCCCCACAACATGGCAAGCAACAAAATACATTTTTTTCTCTTTACTCTGGTGTCTCACAAGTCTCCTTCTCAAGCCACTAAACAGATCTTTCAAGCAAGCCCAGGAAAATAAAATTAAAATAAACCAACAAATACCAACAGCTATGGAGCACTGGCTCAGCATTTTCTGCACTGCACCCCCTAAATCCTGGGAGATTCTGGCACTACAGAAAGGCACTTGAGACACCAGCTGGCTGCTAGAAAAATCAAAGTGAGGTCACAGCGCTGCCAAAAAACAACATCCATTTCAAATCAGCTGGAGAATCAAGGTTATTCTGCAGGTTTTGAGGTGAGTTTGCTCCTGTCTGGGGTACACATAATCACAGGGTTGTTTTTCACTTGGAAAGCTCTCCATACACATCCATGTGATCCTAGGGGAGAAAACATCCCCCAGTCCAGCAAGTGGCAGAAGCAAAACTCCGCCTGACATCCCATTTTAGGGCCAGTGCCTTTGGAAAGCCACACCTGGGGGTTTTGTGGGAGCACCAGAGGCACAGGAGGGAACACTGGGTGGATTCTGGCAGCAGTCACAGCTGGAAGGATGCCAGGAAGTGCCCTTCCCAGCATCCATTCCCACAGTGAAGCTTTCCCTGTCACATTCTTCCTGAATTCCCAATCCCACCTGACAGCTCCCAAATGTGTCAGGAAACAAAACTCATTTTGCCAAGCAGGATTGAAGCGCTGGCAGTGAAGGGAAGGGGACAATAAAGATCTGGTGGCACAGGAAGGGGAACTGAGGAGCTGCATGGTGGCTCCCTCAAGGATCTGGGATGTGCTCCCATCTCCTGTTTATGCCTTGGGAGGTACCACAGAATCATGGAATGGTTTGGGATGGAGGGACCTTAAATCCCATCCAGTGCCACCCCTGCCATGGCAGGGACACCTCCCACTGTCCCCAATGTCCAAGCTGGCCTTGGGCACTGCCAGGGGCAGCCACAGCTGCTCTGGGCACCCTGTGCCAGCGCCTGCCCACTCTCTGCCAACCCAAAGGCTTCTCAAAGGTTTAGAGAGAGCTGGACATGGGATTCTCCCATTCCCTACAGCCATGGGAAGGGAAGATCGAAGCAAAGAACAGGTTTGATCTAAAGATCAGAACACAAACCTTCAGCAGCAATAATGAGATTATTACAGAAGGTGAGGAACAGGGTCTGACTCCACTCCTCTTTCCCACTCACTGGTAAAGGCACAAGAAAACCAACACTGGGTCTTTTTTCTGGCCATAAAGTCTCACAAATCCTACAAGCATCAGCTCCAGGCATCCCCTTCCAGTTCATTCTCTGGCACGAGGCTGAAGCTCCCATTTCCCCATTAATTAATGATTAAATACAAACAGCCTGATAGCATATTCTAATATTTGGCTGGTTTCTTGTTTAGCATCCCTGCCATATATTGGGTTTGTTTAAAGGGTCAATAAAAGCCATTTCAAATTCCAAGAGAGTTAAGGCTGAAAATGCACACGTTGTGTTGAAGGCAGCAGTGGTGCTGAGGTAAAAACGTGCAACTTCTCATCGATTTTAAAAATAGCTCCCAACAAACCACAACTTCAGCCTTAAGGAGAAATCCACCACTGTGTCATTTGTATGGTCCAGCTGTTTTTCAGGAGAAAAAGTTTTAAAGAATAAAAATAACAAGGGTTCCCCCCCCAGCACCACAAACCCACTTGAGAATAGAGATATTCCTACTGCTGGAATTACAGCCAATAATGAGAGACTAAGGAGACATGGCACAAAACGGACTGATTACAGCACTGGGCTAAATTTATCATTCCTCAGAAGCCTCAAACCACAGATGTATTTTCAATTCTTCCACAGAAGAATTCACATCTCTCCCCACCCGCAAATACAGGAGTAGTTAAATGGTCTAATAGCTTAATCCAACCCAAAATTATAAACACTTCACATCAGATGACGCAATCAGAGCCAAGTTTAATGGATTATTCTTAGTTTTAAGCACTTTGGAGCAACACTTTAATAGTGTTGTGTCTTTTGCCATATTCAGCTAATTTTTCAACTACATTATGTTTATACCAAAACTATAAATATTTGAAGAGAAAGGGAAGAAGAGATTTTACTGAGTTATGACAAAAGGAAAATCTGCTATACAGAAAACCAGAAGAATAGCCAGATAAGGAAATGGTAATAATTAATTATTTTACTGTGCTGTTGTTCTTCTCATTACTAAAAATTGTTTGATTTTAACTTGAGTTCACCCCCCCACCATCTTCCCTGCAGGTTCATCAGTGACCTGTCACAAATATCCTAGAGAACAATATGGAAAAATATCTGTTAAAATTGATTTGATACCAGAAGTATCCAGAGTGTTTCTATAAAACAGGATATTAACAGGGAAACTGTGGCTGCCCCTGGATTCCCTGGGAATGTCCAGGGTTGGATGGGGCTTGGAGCCACCTGAGATAACTGAAGATGTCCCTGCCCTGGGGGTGGGACTGGATGGGCTTTAAGGTCCCTGGGAATCTAAACCTTCTGTAATTCCAGACTCTCTGACAAGTGTGGCAGTATGAGATGCAGCTGTCCTCAAATATAATTGTGACATTCCTCAATTAAGTCACTTCAGCTCCAGGGGGCTCATTCCAACCAAAATAAACAACATGTGAAGTTCCTGGAGCATTTTCTACAGGAAGACACAGGCAGACCATGCACCTGAAATAATCAAATTTCAGAGAGCTGAACCCTGCCCTTTGTCACCAACACCTGAGGGGTTTTTGGGTTTTTTTTTTTGCAGGGCTCAGTTTGCCTGAGCTGGAAGGTGGAAAGTTTTCAGCAGCCACCACAAATTTGCTGCACTGTCACTAAATTACAGCACTGAAGTAGCTTCTTGTACCAGTTTCTTAGACCTAATTCCAAAATAACCCTGGAACTTTTCTTCATTAGGAAAATGAGACTCGTCCCTCTGAACTTTCAGCAAGTTCTGACCTCAAGTCTTAACAAAGGACTTTTGAGATGCCCCATGTGAGTTTAATCCTGAGTTATTAGAACAGTGAACATTGTGGCACTGACAGAGGGAGGAAAAAAAAAAAGGCAGAAAGACAGTGCTGCTGCCAAGGGCTGGGAATTTTCTTCCCTGAGGCTGTTTTCTGGCTGGATCATATCAAAGACACAAAACAATGTGCTTCCCTCTTGTCTGGAAATAGAGGCTGCAGCTCTGGTGAAACAATGCATATGTCTCTCCAACACCCAGCCTGTTCCTTAAGGGAATAAAAAAATCTCAAGCAAGTCCCTGAAGAGAGATTTCATAATGTGAAGCAGAGCCAGGGTGGGATTTTGAGGAGAAATTTGTACCATTGTTCTAAAGGAAAACTTTCTCCACAGTGCTTTTCTAATAAAATGGGTGTTTAAAACATGCCAGAGTCTAACTGCTCCAGCTCTGAAGCCACTATTTGTTCTCAGCTCTGTTGGCTTTTCTGCAGATGGGAAGTTTCTGAGCTGACTTTCCTTTTCTCCTCACCAGTCCTGATGTTTTAAGGCTTAATTTGGGGATGTGGATGCCCACCTCTCCCACAGGAGCGCCCACTGTCAGCAAATTAAGTGCTTTGCTCACAAGATTTCCAAGTAATCTTCAGATTATTTCTTGGAAACAACATTTTCCCTTCTCCACCTTCAAGCAGGAGTATTTGAACTCAGAGCTGCAGCACTTCACCTACTGAACAGCTCTGTTGTGTGGGAGAAATCTGTCCAGATTGCCAGGATCATGGAAAATATTACCTCTGCCACAGAGAAATTAATAAATAACAGAAGTCTCATGCCTTGGGTGGGGTCTGTGCCATGTCCAACCCCCTGAGTGTGTTTTCTCCTCACACTCCTGGCCATGGAGACATCAGTGAGTTCCCACCTGTCCACTGCTCCTCAGGAAACACAAGGCAGCCTCAGGAAAAAAAATCTCTTTAGAGAAAAAAAAGAAAAAAGCAAGAGGAAAAGCTTCATTCCATTTACTGCAGAACATAAAAAAAAAGGAGCACTGAAGCTCTTCATGGAGTAAGTGATACATAAATTATGTAGCACATGCCCTTGAGGAAGCAGGGGCTATCCTTGGCAGCTGCTCAACACAGCCCTCAGCATCCAGGGCAGCAGTTCCAGGCTTTTCCCTGAAAAATCAGGAGCTGGGGCAGAGGAATGTGCCCCTGGGACAGACAGAGAAGGCAGAAGTTGAGCTGGAGCATCCAATAAATAACTGGAGCTGCTGGGGATGCCAGGCCAGAGCTGAACTCAGAGGCTGCAGCAGGAAAGGGCCACGTTACCTGAGCCAACCTGACTGAACCTGTTGGTCACACTCTGCCTCATCATCACCACATCAACCTCCTGCTGCTCTGGAGAACTCAGGAGCCAACTCTATCAACCAGCACTACCAAAAAAATCCAATCTGAGGTGCCAGGATCCAGTCACTCACTCCAAGGAGTTGTTAGGAACACGTAAGGAGCTTTTGTTTTGGTCAGGAATCACTCCAGCTCTGGTCTTCTTTTGACTGCAGCAGCAGCAGCACAAAAAGCAGCTTGTTCCAGCTTAAATTCTTCTGGATTCTTTTCTACACAACTGCTGAGGGAGACACGAGAGAAATAAGTAACCCCAGAGCTAGAGACACAGAGAACTGGCAGCGTTTGCCAGACAGAAATGGGATGTGCAGGGACAATTACAGAGCAGAAACTGGAGTGATGCAAGGCCAACTGCAGCTCAAGGGCACTGGGACTGACACTGTTAGAGCAGGACATCATCCAGTTGTCATTTTTGGGGTTTTTTTTAACCATTTTCCCCCCTCATCCCTCATCACACCTATTCCAGTGTCCCACCAAGTCACAAATGAAGGAGGGGGAGAAGGCACTCCTGCAAGTCAGGGGACACAAGAGAAGCTCCAGCCTTGCAAAGCAAGAAAAAATGGATTTTTTTTTTCAGAATCTGCATCACCCTCCCCGAGCCACTGCCTGTGACATTCACACTTGGCTGGTTCCCTTTGCCAAGAGCCAGCCCCCAGCACTCCAGCAGCAATAAGGAACTGATTTCCTTCCACTCCCAAAACTCCAAACACCTACAGGGCAAGCTGGGGACAGAGGGAAGGAGATAGAAACTCCCTTTTTTATCTGTTAAAATACAGAGACACCAGGAAAAAAAAATAAAATCTGTCTTCTCCAGGCCTACCTAGACATGATGTAACATCATACCCAGGAGATTAATCCATCAATTATCAATTTAAAGAAAATAAGGAGATAACACCTTCCTTTTCCCCTTGGCAGCCTGAAGAATTGGCTTGTGTTTCCATGAGTGACAAATGTTATCTGGAGGAATTTCCTCATGGAAAGGAACTGGAAGGGGCTGCCCAGGGAGGTTTGGAGTCCCCAAGGAGGACCTGGAGGTGGCACTCAGGGTGACAAGGTGGGTATTGGGCACAGCTGGGATTCTATGGGCTGGGAGAGCTTTTCCAAGCTTTGGAATTCTGTGAAGGGAGCAGAAAATGCCCAAGGAATTGGGCCTGTGTTCCCTGGGAAATCAGCAGAACCTTCTCTGCCTGGGCTGCAGCTCCAGCAGGGCCCCCCTGAGCTCAGTTTGTCACCACAAACCCCAGGGCTCAGCAAGGAAACCACAGAGAGGTGACATCCAGCCCTCCACAGGACACAGTTCTTTTCCACAGGAACTGAAAGCAAAAGGGGCAGAGACAACCCAGAAGCCACGTGGCCAACAGCAAAATTAAGGGCAAAAAGCCAGACACTTTCAAGGAAGTGGCAAAAACTGGAAGGTTCTGGCATCACACAGCACCAGGCAGGATTTCACACTGCACTGGAAGGTGCAGAAAGTCCCCAAGGCTCAGATCCCAAAATCCAGCAGCACAAACATTTCACTGCCATGGCAGGAATGAAGGAGATGAAATACTTGGTCACCAGAGCAGCAGCAAGAGGATGGGTTAAACAAGCCTCAACAGCCAAAAAAAATTTGATTTCTGGAGTGGATTTGGGACCACTTCAGTTCTCTGGACAAGGTTATCACCATTTTAAAAGGAAATATCAAAAATGCTGCAAAATCTCTGCCCTTTCCTCCAGCTGGAGGCTCAAAGATGTGATGCAGCTGGTGGTGATCACCACTCAGCAGGAACTGGATAATCTCAGCCTAAAAAATGTGCTGCTTCATCCCATTTGAGGAGGGTTTTGGCTGGGAGAGTGCAGAAGTGACTTGGGAAAGGAGAAAGGAGTGGCAGTCCCCATGAAACTGGGCAAGACACCAGGAGGAAATTCTTCTTCAAATTTTCTAGGAAGAATAAAAAAGAAAAAATAAAAATAAAACCAGACTCATGAAGCTTCTTTAGGACTTGCCCAAATTCTCATCACATTGCTGGCTGCCCACAATCTTTGGAAGAATATAAAGCATCCCCAGGATTATTGATAGGTGAGACAGAAGTTCAAGATCATACATAATTCAAGAATTTGAGGCTCTCCAAGCTTCCCAGTCAGCTGGGTGCTGTTTCAAGACTTCTGATCCTTCTTGGAGATGTCAAGACACCAAAACCAGAGTTCAATAAAATTCTGTTGGGTTATAAAACAATTAATGCTAATAACAAAGCTTGATGCAGAATATCTGCATTAAAAACTACCAAACATTGATTTATTTTTCTAAAACACCAACTCCACTGAACACCTTCCCCTCCTTGTATCCATCCTCTGCATGGACTTGGCTTTTTATTATTCCTCAGACATTTGCAGGACTGAACACAAGGATTGGCTTTGCAAGTGGACAAACCAGGATTAAAAAAACAGCAGAACCACAGTTCTGCAGTTCCTCAATCCTATTTCTTGGGTTCATGACCCTCCCTTTACACCATCCACTTCCTTCCTGCTCTTCTCACCAGGGGTGATGAATTTTTCATAGAATCTCATTTTTAACACCAATATTTGCACCAGTGCTCCCCAGGCCAGCTCCTTCACATCTTGCCTTACTTTCCACATATTTACTTCCAATTTTTCCTCTTCCACTTCTCCATAATTAGTTATATTTTGCAAATCCTTCTTGTGTTTTGATTTTTCCCTGCTTTCACCTGTCTATCAATGCACACTGGGGATATTCCTGCTGCTCCATAGGATTTTTTCCAGGGAAAATAACCTGATGCCCAGAGGTTCCTGCTGCCCTCAGGTAAAGGTGGGACATGAAGCTCTACCAAACAACTGCTTCTACATCAGCAGCTCTTCCTTCATCCCACATTTGCAGCCAGGGAGGTGTGAGTGCCTGTGGCTCCAGGAATTATCAGCCTGCCATGGATGGAGCCTGAAAAAATCATAAAATCATGGGATGGTTTGGGTTGGGAAGATCTTAAAGCTCATCCTGTGCCATGGGCAGGGACACCTTGCACTGTCACAGGGTGCTCCAACCTGGCCTTGGACTCTTCCAGGGATCCAGGGGCAGCCACAGCTTCTCTGGGCAAAGGAAAAAACAAAAGGGAAGATAAATTACTTGATTAACAACAACAGCTCCCAAAGCAATCTCTGTGTGGCTATTTTATGGTGCTGGGATAAGGGAACTGGAGCAATCAGCTCCTGAAAGGACACACAGAGAAAAGCAGTTCCAAAGGATGGAACTGATGAATTCAGGAGACAGAAAACACAAGCACAGGTGAGCTGAAGGAGCAGCTTCTCCTCAGTGTTACAAAGGACAACATTTACAGGAATCAAGTCACATTTCAGGGCTTTCCAACAATGCAGATTAATGTTGTTTAGCACAAAAGGTTCTCCTGCCTTCCTAAAACCCAGGAGTTTAGGGACAGAATCTGCCCCACACTGAAGTTACCAACACCTCCCTGCTCACAGCCAGAACACATCAGGAGCAAAACCCAACCAGGAGCAAAGAGCTTCTTGCTGAGGAGGAACCAGGGGCAGCCCAGAGAAGTTTTAATTTTTTTTAACCCCCACTGCTGTCTCCTGAAGAGAGACTGGCCATAATCCTACTGAAATCCCACCAGGAGCCTGCAAGAAATTGAAATTAGGCTTAAACTATTCTGCAGAAGAGAATAATCCTCTCTGTCCCCTCAGACCCAGGCACGTATCCCACACTTGGCAAAAATTCCTGCTCTTCCAAGACTGAAAATGTCAAATATCAGGCGAGAGGGGATCGTTCCCAAATGCTGTCTGCACCACACTCCAAAAAATCCACTTCTGCTGATGGAGTGCTCAAGGCAGAAAACAGAAAGGTGACTCTTCCAGCAGAGCCAGTGCTGGGTCTTGCTGTTTTCTGATCCTGTTTTTTAGCTCCAAGGCTTTGGTCTCCTTTCCAGCACCACCCCCAGCTCCAGGATCCCTCCCTGCCAGGCTGAAGAGCCTGTTCCAGCCTACTGAAAATGCCAGTGGGAAGAGAGAAACAAACTTTTTGTGACATTTTAACCTGCTCAGCTGGGAAGAAGGGGTGGGGAAGATGCACAATTCCACTGGAAGAGCAGGTGGTTCATCAGAAAGGAAATAAAATAAAAAATAAAATAAAATAAAATAAACTCAGTATCTTCCTGCTTCATTCTCTCCCCCCTCTCCTTCCTGGCAACTGAGACATCAAAATCCCAATTGCTGCAGCTGCCTACACAGCAATTAAGTGGAATAGTCAAGATGTCAAGCAACACTACTGCCCATTTAATTTGGCATTCCCAAAATAGCCAACAATCTCCACATGGCAGGTAGAGAATTTTAGAAACACGAAAACCCACTCCAAAAGCAACAAACAGCTGCTGGAGACAAGCTGTGGTGTTGTGAGAACATGGCTGGAGAAATGAGAGCCCACATTCACTGCAGGATTTTATTATTATTATTATTATTATGTGTCCAAGGCCAGGAATGAGGGCCCACATTCATCATCATCATCATCATATTATTATTATTATTTTTGGAGGTGTCCAAGGCCAGGAATGAGGGCCCACATTCACTTATTATTATTATTATTAGTATTATTCCAAGGCCAGGAGTGAGGGCCCACATTCACTGCAGGACTATTGGATTATTATTATTATTATTATTATTATTATTATTATTTGGGGTGTCCAAGGCCAAGAATGAGGGCCCACTTTCACTGCAGTATTATTATTATTATTAGGAGGTGTCCAGGGCCAGGAATAAGGGCCCACATTCACTGCAGGATTATTATTATTATTTATTATTATTTATTATTATTTATTATTATTTATTATTAGTAGTAGGAGGTGTCCAGGGCCAGGAATGAGAGCCCACATTCACTTTTTATTTTTATTTATTTATTATTATTATTATTATTTGGAGGTGTCCAAGGCCAGGTTGGACAGGGCTTGGAGCAACCTGGGGCTAAAGTGGAAAGTGTCCCTGCCATGTGGAATAAGGTGATTTTTAAGACTCCCATCCAACCCAAACCACTCTGGGATTCCACAAATGGGTGGATGGGGCTCCTACTCCAGGTATTTGCTAAAAAAATAATTTAAAAAAAAAGGTGGCTAGGTTTGAGATTATGACACTGTATTTGAGCTTTGTCACGGGTGAAGATGCTGACAAAATATTGATAAATTTCCTCATTTTTAGTGAAACACTTTGAGTTATTTACAAAATGCTCATTCAGTCCCACTTAGAAAGGATGGGACTGTGGGATTCCCACCCTGTGTCCCTGAGCTTTGTCACGGGTGAAGATGAGTGCACTGCTAATAAAATATTGATAAATTTCCTCATTTTTAGTGAAACACTGAGTTATTTACAAAATGCTCATTCAGTCCCAGTTACAAAGGATGGGTGTCCCTGTGCCCTGCTCTGGGTGACAAGAGGATCAATTCAAGGCTGGACTCCATCCTGGAGGTCTTTTCCAAGCTCAAGGACTGTGTCCCTGTCCCCTCAGAGGTCTGGCATTGCCACCCCACAGTCCCTCTGCACAAACAGCCTTGGAGGAGAAGGAAACCACTTCCAGTTTTCCTTTTTTCCTTCCCTTTCCCCCCTCACTTCCTTCCCAGGGAGTTTCAGAGCTCCCTGCAGAGCCCTGGCTCTCCCAGCCAGTGACAATTCCTGTGAATTCACTCCTGGGGATTAACTGCTCAAAGTCCTGCCCTGCCACAATCCTCCCACTCAGAGCCAAAGATGGGAGAAAAATCAGGAACCCTCAGAAACTCAAATTTTGTTCTAAACAAGGAATTCAGGCCAGGGCCAGCTGTGGGCAGGTAACACTTTGGTTTGGAAACACTTGGGACAACTGCTGATAACAAATAACTGATAACAAATCAGCCACTGAGCTCCCCCAGCTCCCCTCAGCATTTGCTCTTTTAAATCTTCCCTTCTGTGTGTGCTGTGGAAAGCAACACAAAGGGCAAAAATGAATCATTTCACCTCAGTGTGCTCACACCTTTCTCTGCCCAAAGCATCTCCTCCAGCAAGTCATGTACAGCAACACAAACCCCTTGTCCTCAAGGTACACCACAGAATATAGGGGATAATTTATTTTGGGGGTGCTTTTAGGGATTTTATTATTGTTTTCTTAAGAGTCACTAAGTGAGGGCTCTGCTGAGGAAAAACTCTGTATATATAGACAGAGTATAAAAAAAAATATCCTGTGTTTTAGTATATAAAAATACAGTGGTTTTAGTCCAAATCCATCACCTCTCCCAAATCAGGACAGAGAATTGCTGCTCAGCTTTGACTTCAGAATAAAACCTTGACTTTTTTTTGTATAAAATACATGCAGACAACCAGTGACAAAGGCTGGAAACTGAAACCAGTGCAAAGTGAAAGTTTTCCCCCCGTGCCCCCCACCCTTCCCAAAGCTCTTGGGTGTTTCAGGCACAAAAGGAGAGTTGAAGAGGCTCTGGAGCCTGCCAAGCCTGAGGAGAACATCAGGCAGGATGGATGGGATGGGATGTGCTGCCCTGGGACCCTCCAAAGAGACTCCAAACAGAAGCAGGAAAAAAAAGAAGGGGAAAGAAAGGATCCCTGACTTGGACACCAGCAGGGCCAGGCAGCAACAGGGTTTAAAGTAACAAAAACCAACTGGAGGGATTTATTCTGGATCCTTTAACAAAAACCAACTGGAGGGATTTATTCTGGATCCCTTAACAAAAACCAACTGGAGGGGTTTATTCTGGTTAACAAAAACCAACTGGAGGGGTTTATTCTAGATCCCTTAACACAAACCAACTGGAGGAACTAATTCTGGATCCCTTAACAAAAACCAACTGGAGGGATTTATTCTGGATCCTTTAACAAAAACCAACTGGAGGGATTTATTCTGGATCCCTTAACAAAAACCAACTGGAGGGATTTATTCTGGATCCCTTAACAAAAACTAACTGGAGGGATTTATTCTGGATCCCTTAACAAAAACCAACTGGAGGAACTTACTGTGCATCCCTTAACAAAAAAAACAACTGGAGGGATTTATTCTGGATCCCTTAACAAAAACCAAGTGGAGGGATTTATTCTGGATCTCTGAGAATGCCAAGGAAACTGTTAAAAGAGAGTTGTGAGTGGGGAAAACCCCACAGAAGCACCAAGTTTGCCACTGAAGAGAGGCAGCAAAGTCTCCAGGTTGAGTTTTTGCACCAAGCTGCCAGAGAGCTCCCACAAGTTCAGGACGAGCCCTAAAACACAGGAAAGCCAAGTGACAAAGGTTTGGGGTTTTTTGGGAGGACAGGGGAGCTGCCACAGGTGAGGAAGGACATCACAGACACCAAAAGAAGAGCCAGCACTTGCTCAGACAGCACCAGGACACACAGAGGGCAGGACAGGGAACACCTGCCCAGCTGCTGTCACCCCGTGTGGAAAAGCAATGTCATTTATTGTTTGACAGGAAGGAATTATGGAATCATTCCACTGTTTCAGACTGGCTTATTATCCCCATATTTTGCCTGGTTTAATTTAGTATTACAGCCAGGATTATGCACAGCTTACAGGGGTCATTAGAGCAACCCCTCCAGCCAAAAGATCCAGCAGCACCACGGAGCATAAAACCACTGGAGGAAATATTTCCAAGTGTTCTCATGGCACAACAAAGGCAGGAGCAGCAAAATATTGGGAAACAAAAAAAAGCAGCCAGACCTGGTGTGCTGAAAACAGCACAAAAATAGCAGCACCTACAGACAGACTCTAAATTTTAGACTTACAGCAAGGGTGGGTTAAAAACACCAGCACAAACTGAAATGGTTGGACATAATCACAGAGCTAAAAAAAAAAAAACAACCCAAACCCTTGAAGGTACATCCATGTGGAAAGAACAGGCTGGAGAGTCCAACTTGAAAGAGGCAAAGGTTGCAGATGTTAAATCCCGAGTGCACTGATGCTCATTAGAAGCATCTTACAGCTAAAAGCTTTATCCCGTGGTCAGATCCTAGAAACCAGGGAGCCTTTCCAGCAGAGAGCACTCCGTGGGCATCCTTTCAGAGAAGTCAGTTGATTCCTGCCTCAGTATTATTGCAGATTTGCTGTCCTGCTCTGAATTTCTGAGTGCCCGCCCGGCTTTGAGCATCTCCCACATCAACAGCACAAAAAAGCACCTCTGCCTCATCCACGCATGGGGAGAGGTGTGGAAAAGAACAAAAAAAAAAAATCGGAGAAAGATTATTTGTTGACAGGGAAGTGGAAAAGCAGTGTGTTTTTGCCCCGGTGCAGCAATGTCACCCGGCTTCCTCCCTGCTGCTGTGTTTCTCCACTAGAGGACCCAGGTGAGATGTCTCTACTACAGCTTCTGCAGCTAAACCACGGGGAAAAATATATTCAAAAAAAAAAAAAGAAGAAGAAGCCAGCCCCGACATGTGGATGGTCCATGTAAAATGAATGGAAATGTACTAGTGCATGCGGCACACCAGACGTGCTCCCGTAAATTCCCAAAAAACCGCGGCCACGCTCGCCGAGCTGCTGCTGCTCGGAGGGAAAGTGGTGCTGGTGGGAATGAAGGGTAAATCCCAGAGTATCCAGGATCAGAGGGCTCCAGCCCAGCGCCAAGCGCTGCTACATTCCAACACCAGCATTAAGCTGGAAAGTAGCACATAAACAAAGGCTATAGAAGGTACTAGAGAAGGGCCAGCATCAGCTGTTATTTACCAAATAAATCTCCCATCCGCACGGAGATGGCTCTATTTTATTATTATTGTTTTTACGCACACACATCCCCCATTCCTCCCCCCCCCGCCGCCCCTCCTTCCCCCCCCACGTATTGACTCAGCTCCTGCCGAATGGGAAGCAGCATCATTTAACCGAGCTCTGTTATCACCGCGCTGCCAAAAAACAGCGGCAACGGCTGCTGCCACCCCCAGCGCCCCTTCCCGGGGGCGATACGGGCCCAGCCTATCGGCCCCACTCAACTGGTGTGGGCAAAACCCCATCCTTCCCTGGCACACGGAGGGAAAGGTGGCACCCCGCGGTTGGGGAGAATTTTTGCTTTTTTCCCCCCAGTTTTCCCTCGCCCCGAAGCTTCCCGGAGCCGAGGAGGTGCCCGGGGATGCCAGCGCAGGTGTGGGGAGACGGGGATGGATGGATAGATGGATGGATGGATGGATGGATGGATGGATGGAAAGCGCTGGTGCTGCAGAGGGGGATGCGAAGGGCCGGCTTCACCTGCTCCAGGCACGGAGAGAGAAGGAGGGAGGGGACGGGCAAGGGAAAACCGCATCTCCGTGGCTCGGAAAGCGTGGGATCTGCTTACCTGCGGACCGCAGGGGAGGGGGAGAGAGGGGACTGCGGCTCGGGGAAGCGACTCCGCCAAGTCTCCGAGGGTGCGGGCAGGGAAGGGGCGATGGGTGAGAGGCCGGAACGCGGAGGAAGCTCCGAAGAGCCCGGGACACGCTGCGACACTGCGGGCGACAGGGCCGGCCGGGCCACGCGGTGCGGCGGGGACGAGCGGGCACCGAGGGGACACCGCGGCGGCACCACGGGGCGGGGGAAAAAACACTGCCAGTCCCACCTGCTTCCCTCCCTTCCTCCCGTCTCCTCTCCCTCACTCACCCTCTGGATGGCTTTCACGATCAAAGCCAGTTCATAGCGGGGCATCTTAGAGCTGGCAGTGGCGGGAGGAGCGGGGCACGGGGTGGGGAGGAGGGGGCTGCGGCGAGGCCGGAGAGGAGGAACAGGGAGGGGGACAGGAGGAGGAGGAAGAGGAGGAAGGCGCGTCCCGGTGCTGTGGCGGCTCCTTCCCGCGCGGCTCCCGCGGCTCAGACGCCCGTACGGGCAGGGGCGGCGCGGCTTAAAGGGCGCAGGAGCTGCGCACGCTCGACCGGGCCGGCCCGGCC
>JBBMKD010000001.1:114899211-114910796 GCA_037834095.1 Argya squamiceps
TATAGATATAGATATAGATATAGATATAGATATAGATATAGATATAGATATAGATATAGATATAGATATAGATAGATGTAGCTGTCTTCAGAATCAGCAGAAAAGCCCCATCACACAACATAACATTGTGCCAAAATCTAAATTCTCCAAACAGGCACTGCAGGCTCTGCCACCCTTGGCTCATTCCAACCCCTGTTTTCCACTTTGTACCCCTGGAAAACTCCCTATGGATCCTGCTGTGGTGGTTCCATCCCCATGCCAGTGGACTCACTTTCATTAAACAACTTCAGTGACAGATTTTAACTCTTCTAATTCTGTTGCAAATAAAGAGATTCTCTTAAAATCCTGTTTAAATCTCAAAAAGTCCAACCTGGATTTCCTTGTTTTGACCTATGTTAGCAGCCAGTGTTTCCTGTTTCCCTATATATCAATTTACATCTAATTAGCACTTGAACAATTCTATTTCTTGACTCCCATCACTCTTCCAATATTTTCTCCAATTCTCCAGCTGTAGGATTTGCCCACATAAAAGGCCCTGAAAAAAAAAAAAGACAAAAAGAGAAGGAAACTTTGGGAGTATTTTCTCCCTCCTAATAGTTAATTATAACTACAAATCTGAAATGTCTTCCTTCTGTCCAGCAGCACCACAAAATATTTAACAAGATTTGGATCCTGATGAGGTTTATTTCTAGACTTCACTTTGAACAAATAATTACTGGTGTTCCTAATCCTGGGGTTAGTTTTGTGTGGAAAGAGGAGTCTCAATGCCAATACATATGGCCAGGGACATTTGAGCTGATTGAGAAATCCAGGCTTTTTTTTTTTCCCCTGGAAACAGATATGGCCATTCTAGAAGTTTCTAAATTAACCCTGTTTAAATTTAAAGACTGGAAAACTGCCACCCACAACCAGGGTCTTTATCCTCCTCCTTCCCATCAGCTGTTATTCCAAACCTCTGGCCAGTGATTTTATGTGCTCTGTGTTGGTTTTCCTTTGCTGGCACCTTCACAGGGCAGCAGAGCTCAGTGAGGAGGGGGGGGATTCTCAGCATTTCTTGCAATATCCACCCCCCTCCCTCAACAGGAACCCACATGGGAATGTTTCATCTGGCCAGTCAAACATCAGCTGGAAAAAGCATTTGACAATATCCCGTGGAGAAGCAGCTCAGCACTGACAGGGACTGATGAGCAAATAGATTTTCCCAACCCTGTTTCCTGTGACTTGCTCCTCTCCTCAGAACTGTTTAATGAATTAAAAGATGCAACTCACAAATATTAATTATTTAGCATTATTTGTTGTTGTTTGTACCATTGAAGTGGTTTGAAAGGTGTTTTAAAGATAAACCAAATGAGAATCCTCTGAAAAGGTTCATCAAACACAAACAGAAATTGGGGGAGCAGATGAAAACAGCTGAGAGGAAGGAGCTCAGGAGGAATTTCCTCATGGAAAGGGTGGTCAGGCCTTGGGAAAAGATGCCCAGGGAGCTTTGCAGTGCCCATCCCTGGAGGTGTCACCTGAAGGTGACACTCAGTGCTCTGGGCTGGGGACAAGGTGGGCACAGCTGGGACTCCTTGGGCTGGGAGGGCTTTTCCAACCTCAGGGATTTGGGGATTCTGTGCCAGGGACGTGCAGAGCATCCCTCCAGCCTCAGGCAGAACCTTGCAGGAATTTTAGTGACCTGTCAAGGAGAGAGCAGAACCCCAAAACTCATCCAGGGGAGTCCGTGATGAAAACAAATTTTAGTTTGTTTGTGTGACAGGAGCCTGGGCAAGGAGCTGCAAATTCTGTCCTCTTGTCTGTCCTCCTTCTGTCCTCCTGTCTGTCCTCCTAACACAGTGGACAGAGCTGCAAGACAGCAACTCCTGTGTGAATTAAACCATGGATTAATTCCTCAAGCCCTTCTCCAATTTTACAGCTCTGACACATCAGAATTCTCTGCGATCTTTGGGGCCACCCCAAACCCCCGGAGCTCCACGAGCTCAGGGTCAAACTCTGCCTTTTTTCCAAACCCAGAACACAGGAAAAAGCCTCGACTCGGGGACATTTTTCAGGGCTGAGGAGTCCCTGGGAGCACAGTGACACGTTGGCATCGCTTTCCTGGGCTCAAGTTACACCTGAGCTCCGGCGTCGCCCTGCACAACAAGGGGAACATCAAAACCTGGCTCCTGTTACTCCCCCACGCTGCAACTACAGATTTTTTTTTTTTGTAGCAGCCCTGAGCAGCACAAGCCTCAGGCAGGGAGGTTTCCTTGGCTGTTTCTCCATCCCTGAATTTTTCTGGTGCATTTTTCACTCGTGGTTTGGTCCTGTCAGGTGGCTCCGACAGGGACAGGACTGCAAGGGACAAACAAAAATTGGCCCGGGGTCTCTAAACCAGCCATCAACAGCATTTCATGTGCTGGAAAAATATTCAGGAGGGTGTTCCTGTCACTGGGCCAGGATCAGGGCAAAAAAATGCCTGCTGAGATATTTCTGTAACGCATCTTCCCTCTTTCCAAACCAGATTTTAGGGCTCTGCTATTAAAAATGATTGGATAAAGGAAGGAGTTATACTATTTTTGTTTTTATTTTCCCGTCATTTAAAAAAAAAAAGGAAAAACCATCTTGAAATGTCTACATTTACAAAAAAAAAAAATTAAGAATCCTGATTTCTTTTTCTTCTCTGCTTGAGGGGAGTGTTTCTTCAAATAAACAAAGATAAAAACACCACAAAAATGAACTCATTTTTTTGGTTCATTTTTCAATTCACTGCAATTTGAAATACAGGCATAAATAAATGTTTCAGTAGAATTCCAAGTAAATATAAATAACAGTAAATGGGGCCCTGAGCAAGTTGATCTATGGATCCCATGGCAGGGGGGTTGGAATTAGAAGGCCTTTAAGGTCCCTACAGCTCACACCATTCTGTGATTCTAAATGTATTCAGTGATTCTAAATACATTAAATAAATATATTAATAAAAGTTATAAATGTGAGCCTGCTTCTGGCAAGGTTTAAAATAAATCTTTGTAAATGGCTTTGCAAGCAAACCTGGGCCTGGCTACTCTGCACCAGCAAATCCAAAGGCAAAATCCAAGGAAGAGATTTTGAATGAGCATGAAAAGCAGATGATCAGAGCCTGTTTTAGAGCTCAAACACCTCTCAGAGGGTGAGGAGAGGAATTTGGACCTGGATTTGAGGATCAATGGCCTGAATGTTGCAGGAAGTCTGAGGAGGTGATCCTTGTGGTCCAAATAGGTTTAAGAAGACTTTCTAGTGCCATTGAATGATCAGCTCCTTTTACTCCCAGCACAGAAATTCCTTTATCCAAGAACACCTCCCACATCCAGGCAGAGCTAAAGGACAAACTGACTTTTTCCTTATCCACTCAGGCTGGATACAAAGGAAAGGGAAACATGCAAAATCTTCTTTGAGGGAGAACAGCAGCAGATTTCAGTCCCTGGGGATTTATCTGTGGCAAGTTTGTTCTGTTGGAGTTGTTTTTTTAGATTGCGTTGACCCTGAGTCACTTGGAGCAAAAAGGAGGCTGTGACATCTCTTGTAGCACGAAACAAACAATCAAACCTTATTTCTTGCAAATAAATGGAAGGGGGGGGGGGAAAAAAAGCAGCTGTGGTGATCTGTTTGAGGAAGTAGAAAAATGTCAAGAAATAATTGCAGCTTCCCTTTCACTGCAGGAGAGTTTGTAGTGGGCCTCCTCCTTCATTTCTCCCAGTAGGTGCCTCCAGAGCTGGATTAATGGATCCTCTCCCCCCAGCCAGGTGCTAATGAAATGATGATACAGTTATTTCCAGCTCTGAGCACAACCTCCAGCTGGCAAATTGCTGGGACGTGCCGGTGAAACAGAGACAAAAGTAGGTGGGGCTACTGCTAAATAGGAGCTGTAATAACCAGATATTAATGATACTGAAAACTGAGTGGTATTTACCATGAAACTCAGAGAGAAAACACCCTCGGGCTGGTTTTTATTTCCAATTTCATTAGAGATCATCTTGTTTCTTTTTTTTTACCATTGCCCAGCTGAACACTGCTCTCCTCTCTGTGCTGCTTTTGGCACCGTTTGGGGGTAAAGGAGCAATTTCTCCTCTGAATTTCATTGTGATGACTCTCAGCCCTCAGGAAGAGCTGGGATAAGTCATCATTTGTATTCATCGTGGAATCACACAAGGTTTGGGTTGGGAGGGACCTAAAAGTTCATTCCATTCCACCCCCTGCCATGGCCAGGGACACCTTTCACTGTCCCAGGCTGCTCCAACCTGGCCTTGGGCACTGCCAGGGATGGGGAATCCAAAATTTTCCTGGATAATCAATTCTAGAACCTCCCCACACTCACAGCTCTGTCCTTCATGAAGCGACAGAAAGATTTGCAAATTTACAGTGAAATTCTGCACGTTTTTTCTACCCCTTGTGCTTTATTGCCGCTGCTTTTTGTTGAAGTGTTCTGTGGAGGAAACATCTTGCTGAAAATCTATCTGGGCAATCATTCCAATTAAAGTTTTTAAAAAAATTTAAAAAGACAGATTATATTCTTTTTTTATCTCACCTGACAAAAAAAAAAAAAAAAAGCTGCAAACCCAGGACTTGTAGCTGGCCCTTGTGCCTGAAGGATGAATTTTATGTGGCTGTAGCAGTGGTTTTCCCTTCAAAGTGTTCTGTGGATTTCCTACAGCCAATGCAAATTCTGAGCATCTTCTCCTGTGATTAAATTATTAAATTTGCCTTTTGTACAAACAAAAAAATGGAGGAGCCCAAGGGAGGGGCTGAGCCTTGAGTGCCAAATCTGCCTCGGTCTGCTGCAATTTGGTGAAAAATGAAAGTTCTGTGGCTGCCTTTGTTCTGCTCTTGGCCAAACGCCACTGAGCGCCACGAGAGCTCTTTCTGCCTCAAACTGCAGTGCCTCAGCTCCTCCAGAATCTGCTCTGATCTGTTTTATTCCAATCCATACCTAAACCAGGAGATTATTTTAGACTTGTACCTGATTTACCTGGTTCCACCCTCTGAAGCAGGAGGGTGTGCAGGTACAGGACGGACTCAGCCACAACGAAACTGCTGCTCTCCCAAAATTTGTCAAAACAAGCCCCTCTGTTTTGGCTGGTGCTGGGGTGTCTTCAAGTGCAAGCCAAGGGCAGGGCAGCTGTTGGTCTCTCTCCCCAGACCGTTGTGGATGCTGCCAATGTGGTTTTCCTCTCTTGCCTCCCTCCCCTGCTTTGGCTCACGCCCCGAGCGCGGCCGACGCTGCGCAGCGGAAAAACCCAGCCAGGCTCACGTGCCAGGAGCTGTCTGCTGCCTTTTATCAGCTCCTCTGCATCCCTCCCCTCTCACCACCTGCTGCCAGCGATGAGCTGCCCGAAAAAAAATGAATGTTTTAGGGGTGGGGATTTGGGTTGTGCTCAAAGCCTGGCCTGCGCAGAGGCCTCCTCTGCCCTGGGGCAGGACGCTGCAGGTGTCACCTTTGCTGTGGCCCTGGGGACCAGGCTGGCAGCTCTTTGCCTTCTAGAACAACCCCTCAGCTTCTTCCAGAATGGGATTGGGCTTCTCTTTTTGCATGCAACAGCTGGTGATGGAATCATTTCAAGGAGGGGGCTCGGTGGGGAGACTCCACCAAAACCGCTCTCGTCAGGCTGAAAAATCACCACTGGTTTGTGGTGGGATCATCCGATGATCTGGGGTGTGGAGGGGCCCCAAAACTGTTCCAGGACGTCCAGACAATTTCTGTGTAGACAAACACGGGGAACTCACCACAGGATTTCACTTGTCAGGGGCTGCCCAGGGAGGTTTGGAGTGCCCATCCCTGGAGGTGCCCAATAAAGGGCTGGATGTGGCCCTCAGTGACAAAGTGGGATCAGTTGAACTCCTTGGGCTGGGAGGGCTTTTCCAACTTCAGTGATTCCACAAATCCATGAAAGGATAAATGGCAGGGGCTCTGTGTGACAGGCATCATTCTGTCTGTCACATCCCCATCACCTGTGGGGTGGTTTATTCACATTTTATCCCAGCTGCCCAGCGCTTGGGGCACGGCAGGAGTTCTCATCCCGGCAATCACGCCCACAATGGACACATCCAGCAGCTCCCCGCGACTCCCATCCCACCAGGACGGGCAGCACCCCCTCTCCCCGCGGCGGCCAGCTAGCAGAAAATGAATTTATTTATTTTTTTTTAAATTTTTTTTCCCCAGGAGCACCTCGGCTACCCCGCGGCAGCCCGGGCTGTGCGTGCTGGAGCATCGCTGCCTGGCGATGTCGCTTAGCAACGCGGCAGCATCCGCGCAAACCCCGCGCTGTGGCGGCTGCTGGGGTGGCACGGACGTGACTGCGGGCACACCGAGCCCTCTCTCCATGTGCAGAGAGGTGTGCTGGGCTCCCACGGCGTTCCTGCCTCTCCCCACGCTGCCCTCTCCGTGCCGAGGATGCCCCCGAGATGCTTTAACACCTCTAAAACACCCCACTCTCCCTTGCTCCTTGATGCTGATTTAAGAGAGGAGGGAGTAGTGGAATTTTACAGCTCCATCCCATGATGCTCGCAGTCCCATGGCCTGGCTCATACCTCCAGCAAACCGTAAAGTCAGATCACAATGATGTGACTCACTCTCCAACTAAAGATAGATCTTGTCAAAGATCCCTCAGGAGCCCTGGGTGAATGAGGTTGTCTGTCCAGGGTTGGGTTTTGGGGTGGGTTTTCTGCCCTTGCTGGCTCTCCCCACTCCCAAAGTTTGGGGTGTGGGAATTCCTGGGAGCAGGTGTGGTACATGCTTTGGGGATCTGCTGGAAAACAAGGGGGACCTGCTCAGGAGTGTGAGTTTGGCCTCACTCAAGTGCCAGACCTTCACTGTGGGACTCCCAAAAAACACCACGTGGGCACCTGGCCACAGAAAAGAGAGAGAGAGAGAGAATTCTTCAAGGCCTTAAAAGTTTTTTATTTCGGTGTTCACCTCCCAGCTGTTTGATACAGAGCAGGGCTGGTGCAGGACACAAAGAGAAGCAGCCAAGACCCTAACCAAGACAAGGCCACGGAGTGTCCCAGCACTGGACAGGAGCAGGGAAGTGACAGGACAGGCCAGACCTGCTCTGTTTGTCACCCCTGGGAATGGGGACATGGGGAATACAGCTCTGCTGAAGCTCCATGGGGGTAGAATCCTGTCCTGAAGGACACAAAGGAATTGGAATTCCCCCCAGCTAAACACAAGCTTGACTTTTATCCCCCCATAAACACGGCAATGGAAACTGGCAGGTGAGGGAGCTGGATCCAGTTCAGCCCTGTACAATTCCACTGGTGTCAAAGGCATTGCATCAGGGACAAAACCCAGGCATTATTTTTAACCTGGCCGTTTCCTTTTATGCCCTTCATTCAGGAAATCCCTATGCGAGTGCATGATTTTAGTCATGTGAATCTCCTCAGTGTGACTGCTCATGTCCTCAGAGTTAAACACATGCCCAGATCCACGAGGGCTGGGGCCTGAAACAGCATCAGAGGGGAAGGAGAAGGGATGGGAGTGTGGGAATTCCTGAGCAATGTGTGAGAGGCCTCTGCCCACCTGGGCCATGGGAATATTTCTGGCTGTTTCTCCTTTTCAGCCTGACAATTCCTCTAAACCCTGCAGCATCTTTGGGGCAGCAGTTTAAGGTCTGCCTGCTGTCAAGGGGAGGAGAACAAAACACCCCAAATGTTCCTAAAGGATATTAAAATAGAATTAACAAATCAGCTTGTTATGCAAACGTCCTTTGGGGACTGCAATCCCTGCCTGTGACTTTCCCAACCTTGCCCTGATTCCCTCTCTGCACTTGCAGGGAACACCCTCAGGGTCTTCACAGGAAATCTCACCAGAGGGGATTTTCTGCACTGCTTTGGTTTCCCTTTTCTGCCATTCCTCAAAAATCCTGACTTCCAAACACCAGGAATTATGATTTCTGAGCACTGTCTTATGCCAGAAATCCAAGGATCACCAAGGTGGGAAGAGATCAGGATCACCCAGTGCCACCCCAGTGCCACCAGCATCAGCCCAAAGCCTGTCCCCAAGGGCCACCTGCAGCCTCCTCCTGAGCACTCCCCCAGACAGTGACTCCAAACCTCCCTGGGCAGCTCATGCCAAGGCCTGACCACTCTGTAAAGGAAAATAAATGTTCCAGTGCTCTACAAAAAACCTGACCAGCAACTCCCAAATATTCCAATCTTGCAGCAATCCAGAGGACAGCCAGGAAAGGATCCACCAGAGGAATCTGGGTGATGTTTTTTTTGTTCAGTTTCGCAGGAACTATTTTAAAAACCCCTCTTTGCCCAAGCTCTGCTCTACAGGAAGTATTTTAAACCCCCCTCTTTGCCCAAGCTCTGCTTTCAGCACTTTCCCAGCCCTCTCCCAAAAGCTCGAGCACATTACAGTGTCTGGCTGCTGATGGAGATGTAACAACAAATCCTGACCCACCAGGGTGATGCCTCCAACGTGTGACCTGACTGAGGGTGACTTTCACAGGTTCCTCCCTGCTCCACAAATCCCCCAAACCTGCAGATCCCGTGGTCTGCAGCAGAGTCAGTGAGAGCAGCTTTGCCACAGCAGATGAAGCCACAGAAAGGATGCTCACAACACATTGTGAACAAGAGTCAGAAGACCTCCTGAATTAATTTGTCATTGCTGTGGGGTAAAAACTCCTAAGAATACCTCTGTCCGTGATTAGTCTTTAATTTCTCATGCTCACCCAAATGAGGGGAAACACCATCTTTATTTTTTCAAGCCCCACATGCACCAAACTTCCCCTTATTTGTACAAGGCCTTTTTTAAAATTCTCTACAAGGGCAACCGGCTCAGTTTCGTCCCAACTTTCTGTTTCAGGTTTATGGATTTGCCATTCAAACAGGCAAATCCATGGAATTCATTTCACAGGGCATTGACCAAAGGGAATGTGGAATAATGTTCTTTGGGTTTTGACATATGATCAAGTGCAAGTTTGCTACGAGGAAAGAGGACAAACAACAGCCTCGAAACGGGTAAAACCTTCCACAATACCCCTGGTTAATGCACAAATGAAGTTATTTTATTAGTGTTGGCTTCCCTCTTGTGGCAATGAACAAACTGGAGCCCTAATATCTAACCAGGCCTGGTGCTCCTCCTCTGCTTTATTTCCTCCGGAGCCACTTGCACATTTCCATAATTTGAGTGACATTTGTGAATTTACAATGATTTTTTTTTCCCCCCCGGCAGCGTGTGTGAGAAGGTACCACTGCTATTAATAAACTCTGTTTCATCAACAGAATTGAGAGCTATTTATAAAGGATGCTGGTATCTTGCTTTTTTTTTTTTAAATTTTTTTGCAGATGGGGGAACTGAGGTGTGGAATAATTAGAAGCCAATCAGCAGGTCCAAAGTGGAGCTGAAAATAGATCCCAAATCTCCTGAGCCTCAGGGCCACGTTCTGACTGCTCCCCTGCCAAGGTGGGAGATGGTGACACTCAGCTCTACCCCGTGTCTGTTATTCTCAGAGTTTCCTGAAACAGTTCTTTTTTTACCTCTGATATTTCGTGGCCAACCTCATAAGACAAATAAATAAATAATCTCTCAAGTGGACCTACATCACCTTTCCTGGTTAAAGATTTGCAGCCAGCTCACCCTTAAATTAAATTTTTCATGTGTTCTACAGCATCTTAAAAGAATTTAGATTTTTTTTTTTAAGTCTACAGGCACCTGGTTATGTGTTTCTCCCCCTTTTACAACAGTTGCATGGAAAATAAGTGAAGGCACCACGAGCTCCCCGGAAGCATCACATGCACAACAAAATAATAATGATGAATCTTTTTTCCTATAAAACAACACTAACCTGAAATCTCCCTGGGAGGGCAGGAAAATGTGGTTTTGACGTGTTTGATTTTGCAAATCAAAAGCTTTTTAGAGGAGTGTTGTGATGCTGAGGGCAGAGAGTTCACTCGCCCAGCTCGATTGACAGTGCCCCGGTTTGGAACTCCCCTAACGATTTTTTGTGGGTTTTCAATCGTTCTTTCCGGTTTGTAGGGGAAAAAATAAATAGTTTTCTGCCCCTTGCCACTGAGTGAAAACCCCCTTTTTAATGGGAAAATGAGTCAGGTCGTGCCTGGGCAGAGAGATTTTGGAGGGTGGGCACAGCCTCCATCTCCAGGGAGCTCTTGATTTACCTGCCCACATAAAAGGACTTTTTTTTTGTGGAAAATACCCACCTAGGCTGAATTCAGCACCAGCTGTGCCTCTGGAACCCTTGGGAAAGAGGGAAAAAAACCCAAAAAACCCTCACCAACCCCTCCAGGAGCTGCAGAAACAAGGCCATGGTTGTGATGGGGGTGAGGTCAGTCCTGACTTTTTGGGGCCAGGTTCTCTGGGATGATGAACTGGAGCACCAGAAGAGGAAAAACTCCTCCACTGCTGGTAAACACCAAAAGGTTTTTTTTCCAGAGGAACTGGTCAGGAAGTTGTTTCCAGCTCCACCCTGGCTCCTCTGGGACTGTCTGGTGCCCAGTCCTGGGCTCAGGTGCAATTATTGAATAACGGGTGGGGAACAACAGAGCTCAGGTTTCAGGTGAGGGAGAGAAGCACTCGGTGTTTTCAGCACTGCTTCAAAACCTGGGATCAGGGGTTTAATCTTTAGAGGGGTCTGGGGGGTGGGTTTTGGGTTTCTTTCCAAAGCCCAGCAGGTTTTGTGGCACTGACCTGCTGCTCTCACCCCACAGGTGGGTTGTTAAAAACCTCCTCTTTCCACCTCTCTGTGCTGTGAGGTGTTTGTGGAGCTGGACAAGCCTTGCTCCAGTTTTTAGGACACCTCCTGCAGCAGGGCCCTGAGGGAAGCACCTCCCCTAGCCTGAGAATTATCACCTTCTTTCTGGAGGTTTCTCAGTAAAAGGAAAATAAAACACGCTTTGCATGATTTCAGTTGTGGTCTGACTCAGCAGGAGACAGAAAAATGATGTTTTTTGCTATCCCTACATGACTAAAAAGAGCACTTTAAGGTCACAACCCTGCAAGCACCCACAGGGGAATGTCCTTCTAGGTGTTTCTCCTGACTTGCAGAAGTTCAAGGGTTCATTATGTGACCAAACTGAAACCAGGGACACAGGGAAATGTCACAGGGGCAATATGGGGAATTTAATTGCTTTGCAGGAGGAAAAAACTCCTAAAACCTCCCATCTCTGACAATGGAGGACTCCATTATTGTGACAGGTATCCAAATACAAGGACAGGTTTTAGCCAGGCTTAAATTTTCCTTCCAGTGTAAGGCATCAAGGTACAAATTGTTTATCAACCGGGTGATGTTATTTGTCCAAAATTAACCTGTGAAAAGTGTTCTGATTGTAATTCTTGAAAGCATTATCAGGTGTTGACCCAGACTCCAGTGCCCTCAGCACTCAGTGACTTCCCTGGCCTGAAAAAACCCAGATTTTCTGTCTAATAAAATGCTGCAAGATCACAGAGTGTTCTGGTATAACAAATAATTTGGGATATGAAACCAGACTTTGAAAGAAATCCATTTGAGAACTTCAGTGCAGGCACATTATCAGAAGGGAAAGAAAGAAAGAAAGAAAGAAAGAAAGAAAGAAAGAAAGAAAGAAAGAAAGAAAGAAAGAAAGAAAGAAAG
>JBBMKD010000001.1:114949047-114963141 GCA_037834095.1 Argya squamiceps
GGGAAGGTTTAGACTTGATTTTAGGCAGGAATTGTTCCCTGGCACAGGGTGCCCAGAGCAGCTGTGGCTGCCCCTGGCTCCCTGGCAGTGCCCCAGGCCAGGTTGGACATTGGGGACAGTGGGAGGTGTCCCTGCCAGGGCAGGGGTGACACCCTAAGGTCCCTCCCAATCCAAACCTTGTGCGACTCTGTGAAATCCCATTTCACATCAGCCTCACCTGGCAAAGTCTCAGGGGCTGGATGAAGGTGCCTGTGATGGAGATGGGTATTGGATTTGGGACAGATCTCCCTCTGTTGGTCTCTCTGGCAGTGATCCAACTGCTCTGATCAATAATGTGATATTGATTCCCTGCACAGGCAGTGATCTCACCCCTCCAAGTCTTTATTTCCTCTGCCTTCCCTGGCTGGAGCTGTGTCACCTCCCTGCTCACCCACAGCCCCCACACCACGTACAGCCCCTTCCCTCCTCCCCCTACAGCCCTGGGAAATCAATTCCAAGGAAATAGTTGAATATTGAATATTTTTATTTTTTTTTTAAACTTTATTAGGCTTTATTTCAAATCCCAAAGGAGATGATTATGCCAACATGGGAGTACGGTCAGGACATCAGAGCCCAGAATAAAATCAGCTTTTTCTGTGTTAAAGGGGAGTTCTAAACCACTTCATCTGCTTTGTGTGAAAAACCTGATCCTTTCAGTAAGAACACTAAAATGGTTTCATAACTATACAAAAATATTAAAACCACAAGTGTTGAGCTACACCAAACCACCAATTGTTTTCCAAATATTCATGGTTCCTGGGTGTCTCTCAGTGTTATTCCACGTGAAAACACTGGTCCAAGAATAAAGGCACTTGAGAATTCCTGAGGGCTGTTTCACACACTAAGGACATGCTTTGTGTCAGGTCTTTTTGCTCATGTAAAAAAATAAGAATCCAAATCTGAGGGGACTTCATGGGAACTCACATGAGAATGCTGAGGAAAAAAGGGGCAGCTGACATCTGGTGGACAGCAGCTTCAGGTTTGGAATTGACAGGGTGTGTCAAGGGTCTGGGCTGGACAACATCCACCACCATCAAACCAGGAAGCAAATGGAGAAAAATCCAATACTTGGTGTTTTGGGGGACCAGTTTTTCCTGGTTTGATGAGGTTTTTAGAGTGGAGGTTTCTGCCTTTGTAGTTTCCCTCAGCAACACTTCCCAGCACAAGGAGGGTTCCCCATTAGGGAACAGCCCTGATGGCCCCAAGTGCCCCCCAGGGCTGCTCAGATCCCCCCGGCTGGATTTGGGATTGTTGGGAAACCGATGCAGAACCAAACAATCGGCCAAGGAAGCGAATTAAAACCAGGCAGCTCTTACAGAACCCATCGCTGCCCCCTCTGGGAACGGCCCCGAAATTCCCATTGGTGGCTTCCCTGGGATTTGAACCTTTAACCCTGCGGGGCAGATGAAGAGCAGAGCCGCAGGGAGGAGACCCAGCCCTATTTCCAGTAGATCTTGCCGGCCTCGCCCACGCGCACGGCGCCGCTGGCCACCAGCTGCAGCGCGGCGGGGAAGGCGCGGTGCTCGGCCTCCTTCACCCGCTCGGCCAGCGACGCCTCCGTGTCCCCCAGCTTCACCGGCACGGCCTCCTGGAAGATGATGGCCCCGGCATCCACCTCCTCCTGCAACGACAACGGCCTCACGTCAGGGCTGGGGAGAGCTTTTGTTGCTAAATTGTGTTGGGTAAATTTGGCAGAGCGGTTTGTGGGTTTGGTAGAACTCCGTCATGAGATGGGATTAAGAGAATTTAATAGAGTGGTTTGAGTGTTTGTTAGAACTCTGCTGTGAAATGGGATTGGGAGAATTTAGTGGAGTGGTTTGGGGGTTTGTTAGAACTCCGTGTGAGATGGGATTGGGAGAATTTAGTGGAGTGGTTTGGGGGTTTGTTAGAACTCCGTGTGAGACGGGATTAGCAGAATTCAGTGGAGTGATTTGGGGTTTGTTAGAACTCTCTTGTGAAATACAATTAGGAGAATTTAGTGGCGTGGTTTGGGGTTTGCTAGAACTCCGCTGTGAGATGGGATCAGAAGAATTTAATAGAGTGGTTTGAGGGTTTTTTAGAACTCTGTCATGAGATGGGATCAGGAGAATTCACTGGAGTGGTTTGAAGGTTTGTTAGAACTCTGTTGTGAGATGGGATTAGGACAATTTAATAGAGTGGTTTGAGGGTTTACTAGAACTCTCTCACGAAATATGATTAGGAGAATTCAGTGGAATGGTTTGAGGGTTTGTTAGAACTCCATGTGAGATGGGATTAGCGGAATTCAGTGGAGTGATTTGAGTGTTTGTTAGAGCTCTGTCATGAGATAGGATTGGGAGAATTCAGTGGAATGGTTTGAGGGTTTTTTAGAAAACTCTGTCGTGAGATGGGATCAGGAGAATTCAGTGGAGTGATTTCAAGGTTTGTTAGAACTCTGCTGTGAGATGGGATCAGAATTTAGTAGAGTGGTTTGAGGGTTTGTTAGAACTCTGCTGTGAGATGGGAGCAGGAGAATTCAGTGAAGCGGTTTGAGTGTGGGTGCTGACACCCTGGTCAGGGAGAAGATCCCAGGCAGCAGAGCCGGTGGGAACTCAGTGCTTTCCCACACTGGCCTGTGACTGTGAGGGGGAATCAAAAACAATCCCTGGAAGGTGAAAGACCATTAGCAGGTGCTGCTTTTTCTAACTTGTTTAGTTGTAAGAAACGGTGGAGAGGTGCTGTTCCAAATGACCAATCATATTCACTGTACCAGAACACTGTATAAAGGATGTGTAACACTGTATAAAGGATGTGTAACACTGTATAAAGGATGTATAACACTGTATAAAGGATGTATAACACTGTATAAGGATGTACCTCTCAATAAACTTTCACTATAATGCAAGAAATTGGAGTTTTTATGGGTCATTATTTGAGCTGTCCCGAATCATAACAAAGGATTGAGTGTTTATTAGAACTCTGTTGTGAGATAGGATTAAGAGAATTTAGTGGAGTGGTTTGAGTGTTTATTAGAACTCTATTGTGAGATGGGATTAGGAGAAAAGTAAAGTAGGTTTAGATTTTAAAGGGTGTAAAGATAGATTTAGTAATGTAGATTAAAAAAAAAAAAAAGAAAAAATGAAACTTTCAAAATACTCCTCCTCCCCCCACAAGTGTTCAATTTATTACTTATGACATAAAGAGATAAAACTTGTGATTTTTAGTTAGTTTGACTATTTAAAAATAATTTTTCCTTAATTGTTAGGGAGAGGAGTTTTTATTAGAATTCATATGGAAACATTGCTATAAGGAATAGTCTTTCTTTAGTGGTTATATTAGCTGGCAATTTTAAAACTAGTCACTAATTGGTTTAGCTATAACTCCTTGAATAATCACTTCCCCATGTCAATATTCCACAGGGGGGCAGAGGAGGGAAGGGCCCTGGGATCACCCAGTGCTGCAGGGATCTGTGGGGTGGCATTACAGGGACTGGGATTTGGGCTGCTGGGAGCAGGGAGAGCAGGTGCTGGGACTGGCTGTGGCCTGGGAAGGGCTCAGAGGAGAACAGGGGGGAGGGAGAACACCAGGAGGGTTTTTTTGTTCTAGAAAACCCCATCAGCCATGGACAGGAGGGGCTGGGCTGGGCAGGACGAGGACATTCAGTCCAGAGGGGGAATGTCCCTGCACAGAGCAGGGACAGGGATCCAGCAGATCTTCCCTGGAACATTGCTGGGGCAGATCCCTGCTGGGCAGGGGTTGTTTGTCAGGAGCTGCCACACAGAGAAACCCCAAGTCGTGGATGGCATAGAGGGGGAATGCAGTTTTCCCTTCTGTCTGGCAAAATGATTCCAGTCTTTTTCCAAGAGAAAGCAAAAATCCTGAGACAGATTCCAGCAGCAGAGGGAGAGGAGAGCCAGAGGAGAGATCTTTGAACCCTAAGAAGTGACCAAAAGGGAGCCAGTGATCCCTGGCCAGAAAAACTGTGGCTCTGAAGCTGAGATCTCTGCCCTTGCTTTACTTAGGGTCTGACCAGCATAAATGGTCAAGTTTTTCTCTGTTCCTTCAAACATCAGATCACTCCTTAACAAATCCTGTGCCATTTCCAGTGGGTTTTTTGTTTTTTTTTTTTTTTTTGGTTTGCAGGGTTTGTTTTTGTTTTGTTTTGTTTTTCTTGTTTGTTTCTATTTTCTGTTTTTCTTGAAAGCAAGAAACAAGGCAGGTTGTAGGATAAAATCCAGGAAGTTGGGGCCATGTTTAACAAAGCCTTTGGCTTAGCCAAGGCCTTACATTAACTATTCCCTCACTCCAGTAGGTGGAAGGCAGCAGTGGGATGCTTAGGGAAGAAGTTCCCTTAGGGAAAGCTTAAACTCCTGGACAGATTATTCATTTCCATTCCTCCTCCAGAGTGAGCAAACTAAAGCACACAACAAAAATCTCCATCCCCTCTAGGTCCAAAGCCCTGAACGCAGAGGGGCAGGTGATCAAACATAAAAGGGTTCAGGGCGTTCCCTGCAGGCTCTGAGGTGAAAACCTTCAAACTGAAGGGTTACAGAGAGGCAGGGAGGTGCAGATGTTGGCAAGGGCAGCATGGCAGAGGGGCAGGAGGGGCAGGAGGTACTCACAGCCACGAAGTGCACGGTGCAGCCCGTGACCCTGACCCCGGCCTGCAGCACCAGCCTGTGCGCGTTGGCTCCCTTGAAGGACGGCAGCAGGGACGGGTGGATGTTCAGGATTTTCCCTGGGAAAGCAGAGCTCAGGTTATTCCCTCTTAGCACTGACCAGGCTGTTCAAAGGGCCACAACCAACAGAGGAACAAAACCATTTGTGAACAGGATTTTTTCACAAGTTTTGAAGACGCCAGCAGCCAGCCCCAAGTGCTGCAGTGTCTGAAATATCAATTAGTGCAGTTACAATTAATGGCTAAACACATTTCTCCAGGGGTTGATAATGACTAATTGGCTGATGTAGCTGTCCCTTCCCTCAGCAGCTTGTCCTTCCTTGATCACAAAATCATTTAGATTGGAAAATCCCTCCCAGCCCAGAGAGTCCCAGCTGTGCCCACCTTGTCCCCAGCCCAGAGCCCTGAGTGCCACCTCCAGGTGACACCTGCAGGGATGGGCACTGCAAAGCTCCCTGGCAGCTCTTCCCAAGGTGTGAGCACCCTTTCCATGGGGAAATTGCTCCTGGTGTCCAACTGGGAATAGTTTTGGGTTGGAAATTGGGAAGGAATCTCGCCTGTGAAGGTGGAGAGACCCTGGCACAGTCCAGCTGTGGCTGCTCCATCCCTGGAATGTTCAGTTCCAGGTTGGACTTTGGGGCTTGGAGCTCCCTGGGACAGTGGAAGGTGTCCCTGCCCATAGCAGGGGTGGAATTGGATGATCCTTAAGGTCCCCTTCCAACTCAGCCATTCCATAACCCTGTGATTACTCCACCATGCCATTCCTTAATGCCATGACTAAAGGATTTACTAATTTTAAGCCTCCTTTGTTTGTTCCACACAAGGAAATGGAAAAAGTGAATTCCTGTTGATCAAGCCCTCTGCCAGATAGAGCACATTATTCCTTTTGTTTGGAAAGTTTCGTTTCCAAACACCAACCATCAATCAAAGCCCATTAATGCAACACTTTTACCACCCAAATATTTTCCAGCAGATCTCACCATGGGGATGTTTTTTATCCTGGTGTTATGACCAGCTCCACTCCCATCAAAAAAAAAGCTCAGCGTGGCATCAACTTTTAACCCAAATTAAAACCAAAAAAGTGGGATCCTTGTCCATTTAGGGGTTTTAACCAGCTGTGACCATCAGAGGAGCACTGGGAATGATGAGGGAACACTTCAATCCTTTGCCTGGATGCTGGTGTTTGTTTGGAATTCTCCTCCACTCAGTTCTGCCCTGGCAAAGCTGAGCTTTAACATCTTCAGTGCTTCCCATCCTTCACTAAAGGTAATAAAGCTTTGGGTGGCAAATTAATTAAACACGTTGACAGCCGGGATTTAATTGTGGGGGATGAGGGAACCTCTTGAAAGAAGTCAAAGGGAGAGAAATGTCCCTCAAAGTGAAGCTTTCTAGGGCAAAGCAGTGGCTGGAAAACAAAACCTTTGTTTGCTCTGCTGCACTTGAAGTTCAAAATTCACCCCCTTATTTTTCCACACAACAGGAAAACGTTCCATGGGATTTTTTTTTCTATTGAATCTCACCCAAAAATTCATGTACACAATTACATCAAGTGGTTTGGTGTGAGAGGGGCCTTAAATCCCATCCCATTCCATGCCTTCCAGGCTCTCAGGTTCTTCCCATCCCTGTCCAATCAAGTCTTGCAGAGCTTTCCATGATCTGGATGCTGCTCATCAGAGCAGGCAATAAAACAGGACACAAAACTGCTTAAAACACCCAGAAACAAACTTGCAATAATCAAGGTATCAACACTTTTGTTTTTAATTAAAGCTGCAACATCCAAATTGTCCAGTGGGTTTGGATCACAGTGGGTTTGGTTGGGTTTGGGGTTGGCTTTTTAAAAACTGAGATCAACAACAAATTACCTGCAAAAGTGGCTTTTACAGGGTCAGAGAATCATCAGGGTTGGAAGAAACCTTCAAAATCAGCCAGCAGCACCCCAAGGGCCACATCCAGACTCCTGAACACTCCCAGTGACACCCCACCACTCCCTGGGCAGCTCATCCCAAGGCTTGATCACACCTCCAGGGAAAAATATCCTTTAATCTCCCATCTGTGACCTCCCAACACCTCTCTGGAGAGCACAGCTCAGGCCTCCAGCAGCCACCCCTGGCCAGGTGTGTCAAACCAAGGCTGCCTTTCCTTTCAAGGTGTGCCAGGATTTCCCTCCATGCCCCAAAACAGCCACGGGCCAACAAAGCAAATGCACTCAGGGCAAAGTCAGTGCAAATACTTGGGGAGTTTTCTCCAGCTCAAAAGGAGGAGGATTGCTTCCTCCCCAGCTCCACCCACAGCAAACCCAGCACAAAAGCTTTTCTGTTCCTTGTCCCAAAGAAAAATCCCCTGGCATTTCACTTGGATTGATAATGAGCAATAAACTGAGGCTGGAACCAAATGAATGTGTTGGGTTGGAACCCAGAGACTCCAAGCATGGATCCCATCCCCATTCCTGGGGCTGCCCAGCACAGGGAGGACGTGGAGCTGCTGGAGAGAGCCCAGAGGAGGCTCCAGGATGGGCAGAGGGATGGAGCAGCTCTGCTGGGAGGAAAGGCTGGCACAGCTGGCATTGTTCAGCCTGGACAGGAGAAGCTTTGGCCTGAGCTCAGGGTGGCCTTGCAGGGCCTGAAGGAGCCCCAGGAAAGCTGGAGAGAGACAATTGCCAAGGGCTGCAGGGACAGGACACAGGGAATGGCCTCAAAGTGAAAAATTACAGGTTTAGATGGGATATTGAGAAAAAAACCTTCCCTGGCAGGGTGGGGAGAGGCTGGAATAGAATTCCCAGATTTGCTGTGGCTGCCCCTGGATCCCTGGCAGTGCCCAAGGCCAGGCTGGACATTGGGGCTTGGAGAAATCTGGGACAGGGGAAGGTGTCCCTGCCCTGGCAGGGGTGGGAATGGGTGGGATTTAACCCAAACTGTTCTGGGGTTCAATGATAAATGAGTGTGACACTCTGTGACCTCTGCTCAATTCCTCTCCCAGGGAAGAATTCCTTCCCAATATCCCACCCAAATCTCCCCTTTTCCAGCTCAAAGCCATTCCCTGTGTCCTGTCCCTCCATCCCTTGTCCCCAGTCCCTCTCCAGCTCTCCTGAAGCCCCTTCAGGCCCTGCCAGGGGCTCTGAGCTCTCCCTGGAGCTTCTCCTCTCCAGGGGAACACTCCCAGTTTTCCCAGCCTGGCTCCAGACCCCTTGCAGCAGCTTTGTGGCCTCTCTGGATTTGCTCCAACAGCTCCACATCTTTTTTTACCAGCTGCTTTCTGAAGGAGAAAGCACCAGGAGCTCTCCTTCACAAGGCACTGGTGGCTGTGCCAAGCAGAAAAATCACATCCATGGAGAACATCCTGCATGGAGGCCTCAACACTCCCAGAAAAGTTAAACAAAACTTCCCTATCTCTGAGCAATTCCCATTTGGATCCCTCACACAGAGCCTAACTCAGACTCAGCTCCAACCATGAACTCCTCAGGAATGTTCAGTATCATCTTTTTCAGCCTGTAAGTGTTTAAAAAAAAAACCAAAAAAAAAGCAATGCATAGGAAAGCAGAGGAAATATTTCCTCTGTTTTGCTCTGCTCCCTGCTGCTCTCTGGAGCCCCGTGGGGGTTTCTGTGAGTTAAATCCTGATATTCTCCAGAAGATCTGAAGGGGTCTTGTAGGAAAGGGATGGGCTGGCTGTAATTCCCTGCCCAGCAAGGGGGAACTGCCCAGAGGGCTGAGCACACATCCTCTGAACAAACCCACTGCAGGCCTCTGACAAGGGCAGGAAGGGCGTGGATCAGCCTAGAAGGGAATTCCTGCATGAACCAGCCTTTTTCTAACCCCATGAAAACGAGCAGACACAAACTGCTGGCAGAATTAATGAGCTGACAAATGTGTTTCACATGCTCCCAGAACTGAGATCCCCAAGTCTCAGCAGCTCAGCACACCCCCAGAAAACTGGGGTTTATTTCTGTTAGGAACCCATCATTTAACCCCAGGAGGCCAAACATTCCAAGACAATCCAAGTGCTTTCCAAAGGCACAATTCCCATAATTGCCCAGCTCCAGCACTACCATAAACCAGGACATGTTCTCAGAATCCCTGCCTGGCAGGCTCACAGATTTTATTAATGCTTATTTAACTCCCAACTGTTTCTCCTTCGTCATTCACTCCCCAGGCTGTGTTGTCTGGAAATGATGGGGAATTCTCTGGTGCAGGAGTTTCCCAGGCCTGAATTCCCAGGATTTAGGGAAAAGGTGGAGAAGGTCATAGAGGGTGAAGTGCAATGAAGAGAGAGCACAGCCCATGGCTGTATTTGGAGGCAAAGAACAGAGATTTTGGCAGTGGGGAGATCAGGCAGCTTCCTCAGGTTATGAGATTATTCCCTGGAAAAGCAGGGCTGGAGCAAGCCCTGCAGAAGGATCAGCCCTGTGGTCTCTGGTGCAGGAACTGAGCAGCAGAGCAGTGACAAAAACTGGCTCTTAAACCCCTGAAATAAACCCCTAAGCCCACAACGTCCAAAGTTATGGGATCTTTATTTTTATAGCATTTCTGGTCACTATAATGAGTCACAGAATCAAAAGACCTCCAAGATCACCAAGTCCAGCTGCAGTGTTTGGCCAAGGAGTGAAACTCCTGACAGTTAAAGTCCAGGGAGGAGCAGGGCACTGTAAAGATTTCCTGAAAAGAGGCACTTGCTGGGGTGGGAATTCTATGGAAACTGAGCTCTAAATAGATCCTCTTCCAGCACGGGGATTCAGCCACACTGACTACAAAAGGAAAAAGCAGCTCTTGAAGTTGTGTTTCAAGCATGGTGCTCTAAGGAAGAGCTCAACTCGTTCTTCTACCAGTGTGTGGATCAGACCAACTTCCAGGAAGGAACTGGCAGAAAATGGGAATGATTTGGGCAGGCAGCCCCACAGGGAGGGCACTGAACAGGCCCCAGTGAGGGGCAGAATCTGAACTAATCCAGAGAGGAATCTGCAACCCTCAGCCTCCAACAGGAACCAACTTCCCAAAACAGAGCAGAGCAGGAATTGCAGAGTTGTTAAAAACACTGGCCAGGTTGGACAGGGCTTGGAACAACCTGGGGTAGGGGAAGGTGGGGTGGAATTGGTGGAATTGGTGGAGTTTTAAGTTCTCTTCCAACCTAAACCATTCCATGATTCTCTTTTGCCAAGCACCATCCTCTGGTAATGCTGTTGAGTGAGAGGAGATGACCAAGAAGCAGATTGGGAGGATAAAATCCTGCTCCAGGATAAAAATCCTGCTCCAGGATAAAAATCCTACTCCAGGATAAAATTCCTGCTCCAGGAGGAGATTCCTGCTCCAGGATAAAAATCCTGCTCTAAGATAAAATTCCTGCTCCAGGATAACATTCCTGCTCCAGGATAAAAATCCTGCTCCAGGATAAAATTCGTGCTCCAGGAGAAGATTCCTGCTCCAGGATAAAAATCCTGCTCCAGGATAAAATTCCTGCTCTAAGATAAAATTCCTGCTCCAGGATAAAAATTCTACTCCAGGATAAAAATCCTGCTCCAGGATAAAATCCTGCTCCAGGATAAAAATCCTACTCCAGGATAAAATTCCTGCTCCAGGATAAAATTCCTGCTCCAGGAGAAGATTCCTGCTCCAGGATAAAATTCCTGCTCCAGGAGAAGATTCCTGCTCCAGGATAAAATCCTGCTCCAGGATAAAATCCTGCTCCAGGATAAAAATCCTACTCCAGGATAAAAATCCTGCTCCGGGATAAAAATCCTGCTCCAGGATAACATTCCTGCTCCAGGATAAAAATCCTGCTCCAGGAGAAGATTCCTGCTCCAGGATAACATTCCTGCTCCAGGATAAAATTCCTGCTCCAGGATAAAAATCCTGCTCCAGGAGAAGATTCCTGCTGGCCTCAGCCCCAAAAGCTCCCTGAAGGCATTACCAGGGCACTGCTCTGCACTCTGCAGTGACTGATGCCACTCGTTATGGGTCTCAAGGAGAGTAGCACAGCTCTGATTTATAGAATGAGACTCGAGGCAGAAAAAGCCCCGAGGTGGCATCAGACAAATTGAAGAAATCAACACAAGCAGAAGAAAAGAGACCAGGAACAAATGGTTAATGGCCAGGAGGCAGCATGTAATAGTGGCTCCAATTAAATATTCATTTTTCTCCCTTCACTCCCAGCGAGTGCAGCTCTCAGGCACTTTGGGGAAATAGCACAGATTTAAAAAAGAGCAAACAGGATAAATGACTTCAGTTTATTTCTCCTGCTTCAATTTGCAGCCCCAGTGTCCAAAAGGACTGCAGGCCAGGAGAATCCTCCTGGAGTCTGCTGTGAATGAATGGCTGGGAAGCTGATGACTAACTCCCAACCTCTTTCTCCTACTCCACCCAAACCATTTTGCAATATATAATAAAATCAGCACATTCAAGAGGGTTTTTATAACTCACAAAGTCAAAAATCTCATTACTGGGTGGCCTTTTAACAGCTTTCAATCACAAAATGTTTCTCCAATTGCAACAACAAGTCCATATAACCAAACTTGCAGCCATTAGTCGTGTTCACCGCTAAACCACGTTCTCCAGTGCCACATCCACAGGGTTTTTGAGCATTTCCAGGGATGGGGACTCCACCAGTGCCCCAGGCAGCCTCTGTACCTGCACAGAAAACAGGCAGGAGTTTACACAGTGGCTTTTTTTGACGTGGCAGCAGCAGGCAGGGCCAGATGACAGCAGTGAACAGCAGCACTGAGTGTTCTGTGGCCCCACATGCACAGACCTGCAGGCTCCTGCTCCGGGAAAAGCAAAGGAAATGCTCTGCAAACAGCTCAGCGTGGGTGGTTCCCCATAAATTCATCACCTTTCAGACTTCCCTGAAATGATCAGCTCCTCCCTCACAGGAGCTGCTCTTGGCAAAGGTGTGTGGCTGCTAAATGGGCAATTCAACGTGGTTTCAGCTGCACAAACACTAATGGGATAAATATCTTTCAAAATCGTGCACCAGTCATTCCTAGTTGGAGGGATGGAGCAATTAGGCTGCTCCAAGCCAAGTCTGTCCCAGTGGATGTGCCTGCAGCCTGCCAGCTTCCTGCACTCCCACGGCACGTGATCCAAACTGCAGAGGATTTTATGCTCTCAACTCCAGCCAAACTCCAAATCCCATGCCTGGGAGGTCACATGAGAACTGTGCAGCTTTAATCCCTGCTCATGAGAAACTCTCTGGAAGTCTGAGCTCACAGAGGAATGTGGTTCTCCACAAACCTTGTGTTGAGTGGTTCTGGGCAGAGAGTGTCACAAGGTGGGGCATCCCTTTGGGGACATTGGAGGCACCACCCCACCTTTCTCCCACCACGGGAGCATCACTGCCCAATAACACATAAAATTAGAAAATACTAAATTAGAATCATACTCAAACAGGTGAAGATTTACCCCCAGCAAACTGGGCCAGTTCACAGCTGCTGCTTGCTGCTCTGCTCTGGTTGAACTAATGGGTGTTCCTGTGGCTGTAAATGGGAATTCTGTCCCAAAACACAGACACAGGCACACTCCATGATGGTATTTGCACACATGTGTGAGCCTGGTGTATCATAAAGATTTCTCTTTGTGTGAACAGGCTGCACCAGCAATCTACAGGGCTTTAAATTGGACACTTGTTGCCCTCAGTTTCTCTTGAAAATGCAAGTGTTTGAAATCTTGCAGTGCTGTTCCATCTGGGACACCTCTCAGCTCAGAGCACCCCTGGGATGAAGGAACATCAGAAAATGCTGCCTTTATTTCCCCCAGAGCTGCATGCTCTGTTGCCCTCACAGTTTTCTTGTTTGCAAGTGTTTGAAATCTTGCAGTGCTGTTCTCACGCAGCTTCAAGAAAACAATGTATATTTTAAAAAATTAGCTTTTCTTTACATTTTTCTCCTCTGGGAGGAGAAATATGATGGATGGTGATGTTCACCATCCAGGTGGAAGAGGTGGCAACCTGTGTAACCAATCTCTTGACCTCTGTACAGATGTATATAAGTAATGGAGTCAGATAATTAAAGAGAGAAGCTTTCCCTTGACCTGCAGCGTCTGCCTCATTTCTCGTGTGCCCTGAAACTCACACAAACACTAAGGACATAGAGGACACAAGGCACAGTTTTCATTCATCACCAGAATTTCCCTAAGAAAAAAAAACCGGTATGGGAGGCAGAAATCATTCCAATTGCAAGGATGAAGGTGTCAGCTCCACGGTGTGACCCTGGCGCTGCTCGTACGAGCCTCGCACAAATCAGGTCACGGCAGTGACAATCCGGGAGCAGCTCTCGGAGGAAGCAGCAACTTCAAACTCCCCCTCACACCTCCCTGAGCCAACAGCGGCCACACCCAGCGGTGCCACCTCGGGCAGGCGACACCCCAAAGGTGCCACCGTTACCTGCAGAGCCGAGGGGTCGAGGCCGAAGCTGAACTTGTCCCAGAGGCCGGTGCTGCCGGGGGCTTTGGCCAGCCCCACCACGGCGTTGTGGGCAGAGATGCTGATGCTGCTCTCGGGGGACACCAGCGCGGCTGAGGGAGGGAACAGCAGGAACAGGGCGAAGGCAGCGGTGTCGGTGCAGAAATAGAGGCTGTAGTGGTGGGTGCCCACATCCCCGTGCAGGCTCTGGGGCTGGATGCCGGGCACCAGCAGGAGCAGAGTGAGGGAAGCCTCGTCCTGCCGGGCACGGAAGGGAGGGCAGGTGGCCGTGTCGCTGCTGGGGTGGCCCTGTGGAGGGGTGTCCCCCGTGGGCATGGCCGGCTCGGGGCTGGCCATGGGGGAAGCGGCACCGGAGCAGGGCAGCGGTGGGGCCGGGGGCTCGGTGGGTGGATCAGCGGGGGGATCGGTGGTGAAGGGTTCAGAAAGGGGGTTAATGGTTGGACCAGCAAAGGGTTCAGAGGTGGGATCAGTGACGGGTTCGGTGAAGGGTTCAGAGAGGGGGTTAATGGTTGGACCAGCAGAGGTTTCAGAGGTTGGATCAGTGGTAGGTTCAGCGGGGTGGTCAGCAAAGGGTTCAGAGGTTGGATCAGTGGTAGGTTCAGCGGGGTGTTCAGCAAAGGGTTCAGAGGTTGGATCAACGCGGGGTTCGCCCGCGGGTTCAGTGAGGGGTGGGTCACAGAGTGGTTCTACGGGCAGTTCAGCGGGTGCTTCAGCGAGGGGCTGGGCAGATGGAGCAGCGGGGGGATCACAAAGTGCCTCAGCAAAGGGTTGGGCGGGTGGATCACCGCGCTCCCCGCCGCCACACGTGCTCCAGGCCGCGCCGCCAGGGCCGAGTTCCGGGGGTGGAGCCGCTCCGCCGCCCTCCTGTGCCGGCCCTCCCTCTGCCGGCCCCTCGGCAGCGGGCTCGGCCTCCTCCAGCCGCTCCCCGCCTGTGCCCGGCGCTTCCCGCGGGCCGGGAGGCAGCACCACGGGCAGCGTAACTTGCAGTTGCCGTTGGGCCCGGTTGAAGGCGGC
>JBBMKD010000001.1:114968583-114983556 GCA_037834095.1 Argya squamiceps
GGATTCCCAGAGGATCAGAGCTACCAGACCTTTCTACGGGATCACTGCTTCCATCATCCCACTCAGGTTGTATTCTGTCTCTGCCAGTGGTCTTTTGTATTATTGCATTTATTTTATTTTACCTTTTTTTTCTTCTTACTAAATTGTATTTCTGACCTGGAGCCTCTCACTCTTTTTGCTTTCAAACCACTACAGTGCCTGGGAGAAGTTTCAAAGGCCCAGACAGAACAAGGGTGCCAGCTGTTGGGAAGCTGAGGGGGAAGCAGTACCCAGTGTCTGATCCCCGGAGACGCCGACGCGGGAGGAGAAGTCCAGGGACGACTTCTCCACGATCTTCCTCACGAGGCTGAAGCCGTTGCTGTGGACCCCAGAAGATGCCACCCCAATGACCACGTCCCCCTCAGTGATCCTGTCCAGCTGGGGCAGCATCTGTCCTCTCTCCACGGCCCCCACAGCAAAGCCAGCCAGGTCATACTCCCCAGGGGGATACATCCCCGGCATCTCGGCCGTTTCTCCTCCTGGGGAACAAAAACACAGAAAAACAGGTGTTGGAAAAGCCTTTTTGTAATCCCAGAATCCCAGAATGGTTTGGGTTGGAAGGGATTTTAAAGCTCATCTCATGCCACCCTGGCAGGGACACCTTCCACTAATCCCAGGCTGCTCCAAGCCCTAGTGTCCAGCCTGGCCTTGGGCACTGCCAGGGATCCAGGGGCAGCCACAGCTGCTCTGGGAAAATCCTGCCTTTTGCTCTCCTCTTCCCACTTTTCACTCCCTGCCCTGGGCTCCAGCTTCACCTGCTTTTCTCAGTCCCGGAGTTTCACCTGTATTTAACAAGAACTGGATCAAATGGAGGATGAAGAAGCTAAGAAACACAATATGGAGAAGTGTTTGGCCATCCAACACTTAAATCCACATTTAATTGTGCAAAACCAGGCAGGAGATGAGCCCTCACCCCCTCACTATCAGTAGGGTGAGGAGTTAAATTTGTTGAGCTGAAGGTTCAGCTCTTACAGAAAGGCCTGTGGAGTTTGAAAGTCTTGAACTGGAAATAAAATCTTGACATTTTGGTGGTTTCATCACAAGGTCTCACCTAACACAGACCTTGCTGCAGCATGAATGGGGTGATTATATTTGATAAATGCAGAGAACACCTTAAAACAAACATAAAGCTGACCAGCAGTTCATGCAGGAAAGAAGTAAACCAGGGCATAAAGAGCCTCTTGTTCAAGGCTTATAAACAGCCCCAAAACGACACCCACTGAGAAAGGATTTGTGTTCCTAACTTCCCTAAAAAATTACAAAAAAGGACAGAAACTTTTCCCAATATCCAACCTAAATCTGTACCTAAATCTAATCTAAAATTAACCTAAATTTTTAAATTACTATCTCCTCCCACTGTGATTAAGTACCTTAAAAGCAAAGACACGAAACACTTTGCTTTTTTACTCCTCCCAAATTCTTCCACAGAGTAGGAAACCGGCTACACTAAAATCAACCAACAGACTTTGCAGAAGGTTTTTCCAGACCCCCCTGAGGAGTGTTCCTACCCAAAAGAGCACATCCAGCTTTCTTGCAAGCATCAGCAATCCCTGCAATGACGCCCTGGGCCACGTCCACGTCGAGTTTACCACAGGCAAAATAATCCAGGAAGAAGAGGGGCTCGGCTCCCTGGGCCAGGATGTCATTGACACACATGGCCACCAGGTCCTGCCCGATGGTGTCGTGTTTCTGGCACTCCTGTGCAATCTGCAGGACACAGGGGGAAGGCTGGAATCAGCTCTGGGTCCCTGGAGCACCAGCCAGGGCCTGAAATCACGAGCAGAGTCTGCGAGCAACTCTCGAGGAGGAGGATAAAATCACCAAAACCCCATCAAAACATCAAACACACATCAAAAACATCAAACACACATCAAAAACAAAGAACACAAAGGTGTTCTTTGAGGAGCAGCTTTGTTTATTATCATCCCCTCACTCTCTTCAGGAATGATCCCTGTCTCCACTGGCAAATCCAAAAGGCACTGAGAAGGAAACTGTGCTGCAGAAGGGTTTCCTTGCAGCCCAAACACAACAGCAAACCTGGGATTAAATGTTTTTTTTCCCCATCAAGTAATCTTTTTTTGAGGGGGAGATGCTGCATTTGTGAAAAAAGATTCCTGGTTGTATTCTTAATATTTCAAACCCAGTTATTTTAGGCATCATATCAACCTCTGGCTATTTACAGGTATTTAATTCTTTTGCCTGAAGAAGAGCAATTTCAGTTTCCATCCCCAATAGGTATTTTTACAAGACAATTGCTATTTTCTGATCCAACATCTTCCCCTCTGTGCTGTTTTTCCTTCTTTGGGCTGGATTTCCACCTTACCTTGAGTTTTGTGCCGACGCCGTCGGTTCCAGACACCAGGATGGGATCTCTGTAACCAGCTGCTTTCAGGTCAAAGAGCCCAGCAAAGCCTCCCAGCTCTGCATTGCAGCCTGCCAGCCAGGAAACAGGAGAAACAGCCCAATTTTACTCCCAATTTTACTTCCAGGGCCTTCTCCAGCATCTCCACCACAAATTCTCTCCAAGGTTTGTCAACACGACTTTGCTTTGTCACCAGGAAACTTTTCTCTGCCATTTAGGACCTCTTCACTGAGGAGCTCCTAATCTGCTTAGGGTGAGTTTGTCTTTTTAATTCATCATTAGCCTAAGCCTAAAAATCCCCAGCTTGGTGACTGAAGAGTCAATAATTCCTGTGACTGACAGGTTTTCCCCCTTGCACTGAGTGTTTCTCTGAAACACAGGAGGAATTGTGGTAAGATTGTTGTACTGGTGTGAGAACATGTATATTTTTCCCTCTATGTATATCTGACTTCATTAGAAGGTTCTCAGTTAATTTGAAATAAAAGACCTATTTCACAAATGAATATTTTAAATCTGTCTGAAGAATTACAAGGACTTGCTAGAGCAAGATGTGCCTGAACCCCAAAACCAAGGATGAATCAATGCTGATTTAACCAAGCAAAAGGTGTGTGTTCCACATCTATCTCAAGAATTCTACATCTCATAACCTTTCTAAACATTCACCTCCCCAAATGATAGAGTTCACTGGGCAAGAAATAATAATTCATGGAATCAAACCCAGTACTGAAAGGTGGGATTTTTGCTTGCATTTATCCTTATACAGTGCTGAATTGTGCTCTTTAACACTCCTGGCATTCAGGAGATGGAGTTTAGAGCCATTTGGGGATTAAAAGCTGTGCATTTGGAGTAAAATCACAGGCATTTGCTTACCACAGATTTTTCTGGTGTCATCTAGAAACAGGCAGGACACATAAATGTGAGCTTTTTATCAAGATCAACTGATAAACCTCATTGCCAAGAAGTGACCAAAGCAGGAGCAGAAGGTTCTTGTCTTACCTGACCTTGACGTGGCTGCAGCAAAGGGTTTGATCCTCTGCACTAAAGTGTTCCCTGCTTCAATGTCCACCCCACTGTTCTTGTAAGTCAGGCCTCTGGAAAGAGGGGGGAAAAATGGGATGGCAGCTGATTACTGAGTGTGTTTTCAAATAATATTTACTTCTTGACGTCCCTGAGTGGATTAACTGTGCAGAATCCCATCCTGCTGTCTGAGGAGGGGCTGCCAGGAGCAGTACATGGATAACTCCAGAGGTTTGAGGATGATATCAGAGCAGTGGGATCATACAGTCAAATCCCAAATTAAAACCAACAACCAAACCTCTGACAAGAAGGTAAAATAGGCAGCCTAGACCTGATTTTGCAAGGTTTGAATCCCTGATCCAGACACAGAATCCCAGGATCCTTGAGGCTGGAAAAGCCCAGGGATTCCAAGCTGTGGCTGATCCCCCCCTTGTCCCCAGCCCAGAGCACTGAGTGCCACCTCCAGCCCTTGAGGTGTCAGTGGGGAAGCTCCAAACCAAAACCAAACCAAGCACAAAAATGGGTCAGAGCAGGGCTAAGCTCAAGTCACTTTTCCACCCACAAGTTTCAGGTGAATCAATAACCCCCAGGATGCTTCCAGAGTTTTACAGCTGTAGTTTAAAGGCTGCCTCTCCTTATCACTGGAATTATCCCATCACAGAAGTAGCCACGCCTCTTTCTTACTTCAATGGGCTTTCTATTAAAGAATATATTTTATATTTCCTTAAAAAGACCCAGGTTCCTAAGGTGGGGCTCAGGGATCTAGAAGGAGATGTCTGTAAGCTCTGGGTGGGGTTTATGTACAAACTGGTGTCACCTGTGTGTCCCCACAGCTCCCTGGGGACACCAAGCACCAGCTCATATTTACAGAAGGACCTTTTCATTTTGGGGACAGGGACTTTAATGACTTTTCACCCCAGCAAACACAGCTCATGCCAGTTAAGCAGTTGTTATTCCCAGGCTGCTAATGGCATGAACGAGGTGCATCCCTGTTTTAGATCCATCCCTGTTTTCTCTCTCCAGTTCATGGCAATCAGCCTGAAGTTTAAATTCTAAGGGTGTTGATTAACAAGGACAAATAAAACAAAACAACTGAAACCCAATTAAAATTGATTCAGCTGAACAAAAAAAAAAAATTCAGTTAATCCACAAAACCCATCTCAGGAAGCAGGTCATGAATTCAGCAAACATTGAAAAAGTCAGAGACAAACACAAATGCCTGCACTAAACGGAGTAAATATTTTTGTACTCTGCGTATTAAATCTTGTTTTAAGATGTGGGGGGATCTTTTTTTAGAATCAAAGGTATTTCTGTTGTGAAGATGGTTGCTGGAATATCTGGAATTGATAAGACTCCAAATGCCAGAAGAACTGGAACAGGAGCAATGATACCAGCAAATCCAAAGGTGTCTGCACTCACAGCAGATCCCTGCCCAAAACCTGGCAAGAAGACAAGAATTACCACAGGCAGCTGTTCAGGCTGTGAATAAGACTCAAGGAAATATTGGCCTGCAACAACCAGAGATCAAAGTCAGCCCCTTTCAGTCTGAAGATGATAAATGTCCACCAGATTCTCACCATGTTTTTAGGAGCATTTCAAATTTGTTAAATTTTTTTTTTGCTATCCGCTTTGATCCTTTAAACAAATCTTTAATTCTTTACATTCTCTGGAATATTTTTTATTAAGCACTCTGGCTGTTTTCCTGAGGTGAAAATGCCTCAGGACTGAATCTTGCCAAGAGGAGGTGAGGAGTTAGGACTTCCAGATCCATCCCCCTTCCTTCACTGATTCCAGAGGGGATGGAAGGGGCTTGGAGCACCCTGGGATAGTGGAAGGTGTCCCATGGCAGGGACAGGATGAGCTTTAAGATCCTTTCCAACCCAAGCCAGTCTGGGATTCTGGGACTGGAGCATCTGCCCCTTGAGGAGCAGAACAGCTCCCAGGAGGCTCCTTGTGCAGGCAGGGATCCTCCAGGTAGGCATTCCAGGCTGGAACCCTGCTGGCTGTGCCCCAGGAATTCAGTGTGGGAGGGAACTGCTCCAAGTGCCTCCTCTTGCCTCACTGACCTGTTGTTTTTTTTCAGCTACAAATCCCAATTCCACCTTTTCACATCAATTCATCAACAGATGCTCTTGAGAGAGAAAGAAGATTAAATACCAACACCCTTGTTCTTTTAGGAAGTTTATTGATCATGATTTTACAAAGTACTAATCAGGATACACTGCCAGCAGCAACAGAACTGTCACTGATGTGCTTCCCAGCCTACAAAAAAACCCCTTGGGGAAAAGGTATGTCAGGAGCTCATTGGAGCAGAGCAGTTTCTGATTAGGTAAAAATGAGTTTAAAAACTGCAAGAAGCTTTCAGGAACATTAAAGAGACAACAGAACCCCCTGGTATAAAAAAACCCACACCCACATGGTCTCCAGAGTCTTACAGTAAATACTGTGCCAATTAAAGGAATGAGAATGGAAAGAAGTGATGAATCCCACCCTGCTGTTGGGCAGCTATGCCAGTAAAATGTAAATCCCAACAAGGTAGGGGATTCAAGGTAATTTTAACCATTTCTAAAAGCTAAAAAGAACCACTAAGCCAGCTTGAACTTTGCTCATATATAAAATAACAGAATCTCCTGAGCTGGAAGGGATCATCCAGTCCCACCCTGTCCCTGCACAGAGCCCCCAACAATCCCAGCCTGGGCATCCCTGGGAATGGTGTCCAAAGGCTCCTGGAGCTCTGGCACAGCTCCAGAATTGGAGCTGTGAGCACATTTCATGATATTAAATATCAGACTTGTGGCCAAGACAAACCCAGAGCAAAAGCTGGGACCTAAAGTCCCAGAAGCAGAAGCTGACCTTCCCTAAAACCAGGCCTGACAACTGCAGTAACACAGATCACTCCTGTGGGCTTGTCACTGTAGTTTAACTCAGATTATTTAGGAGAGTAAGAACAGGGATCAGGCATTCAAAATATTCCTCCTTTGGCTGGTCTTGCTGAGGTTGAGTACAAGGATGGGGTTAAAATTTTATCAAGAGTTACACAGAATACCAACACCGGTTATTAACATCAACCAGGGCTGTGCTTAGATCCTTTCCACAGCAGTTATTCCCACTTCAGGGGTTAGGAATATCTACCTGGATTGCCTGAGGAAGGCTATGGCCCGGTAGCCAATGTCCCTCCTGTAGGTGGCCCCCTGGAAGTGGATGGCAGCCACGCCCAGGTTGGCCTCCCGCAGCGCCGCGGGGAGATCCTCCCGGATGGCCGTGACTGTGAGCACTCTGCCCCCGCTGGTCACCACCCTGCCGTCCTTCAGGGCTGTGCCTGCGTGGAACACCTCCAGCCCCAGCTGCTTGGCCTTGGCAAGCCCTGTGGGGGTGGTGGAAAAAAGAGCAGCTCTTGGTTAGAATGTTCTCCACGAAGAGATACCGAGCGCTTGGTGTCTGAAAAAGCACAGTCAGGGTGACCCTGCTGGGAAATGGGAATGGATCTGTAAAAAATACCTCTGGAGGGGAGACAAATCTACCTGTGTGCTCAGAGATGTGGGAAGAGGCATTTAGCTGGCACAAAACATCTGATTCCAGCTGGGTTTTTATGCCTCAGAGACAGCCAGAGCACAAAATATCAGCATCAACGTGACCCAAGAGCCCTGATCAGAACCATCTGACTGCAGCAGGTATTGAATATCAATGCTGTGCCAATATCAAATAACAACAGTGTGGAGAACTGAAAACACTCCAAAATCAACTGAGGTGTGTGAAAATTCAGCTGCTCTTGCTGACCCAGAACCAGGGTTTGTATGATTCTCAGCTCCAGTGATTCACCTTCATGTAACAGGAGAGAACAGGGAGAGGCCAGGGGGGGAAGGAGCCTCCTGCAGCTTCTCCTGCTCTATTTACCTGTTATTTCCAAACCCTTGGGATATGCCCCTGGGTAGCCTTGACTAGCCATGACCACAGTCACAGCTGCACTGTCCTCTTTCCAGACTGGCATGGAGCTGGCCAACCTCCTGTTGATCACTGCCTGAATAACCTCGTAGAGGTCACTCCTCAGCAGGGGCAGAATCACCTGCAGAAACACACAGCAGCAAATCAGTAATCTTGCATTGTCTCCCCTGGCCTTGAAAAGACACTCCTGCAGCTGTAAAACCAGCATTAAGTGTGTCCACATACTGTACTTTCACACGTCATACATACAGTGTTTAATCTGAGAGCCTTTAAAAACACTCGTCCTTGAAGGGAGTTTCTGTGGGTAAAAGAATTGTTACATATGGACAGGAAAGGGTGAGGATAAAGAACCTCATTTGTTCTGAAGAAGAGAAATTAAGAGTTTTGTTCCACTTGTCAACAGGGAGCAAGGGAAAACCCAGAATCCTTTCCAGAAGAGACAGGGAACTGCTGAGCTCTTCTCAAGCGGACCCTTGCAAAGCCCAGATTCGAGTCCAGCCTACTGAAATCCTCTCTGGGACAGAACAATTCCCTAACAGACCTTCTGCCTTGAACAAACAACCCAAATATCTTAAATCTTGGTGCAATGAGCTGATTTTTCACCCCAAATCTGATGAACAATAGTGGTAGCTGGTCAGAGATTTTACTCCCCCCATAATGCCAAATTGTACAAAATAACTCACCTGACACTCTGGGTCACCAAATCTGCAGTTAAATTCCAGAACTTTAGGCCCATCTTTGGTGAGCATTAATCCAGCATAAAGCACACCTGGAACAAAAAATGACACAAAAAGATGTCTCAGGAACTCACTTGTTTTGAATCTGTTGATAACAGGGTTTAAAAGGCTGCCACCTGTGCTCAGTGAATTTGAGAAATGGTAAAAATAAATCAGGCAGAAATAGTTGTCACAATTTTACAGCTTATTTCTGAACATTATCCTTTCTGTTCCCCCTCACTTGAGGAATTATCCCCTGTTCATGAAATGACCTCCGTTGATTTCCATGGGCTTTGAAATAAAAGCTTGTTCTCCTCATGATTAAAAATCCCAAAGTTTTGTACATACCCAAATAGGGGACACCTTCTTTCCTCATGCCATCAACAGTCTTCTGAAGAACAGTCTCTCTTATTTTCTGCAGCAAGTCTTTAGAAATCTAATAAAAAAGGATTAGAAACCAGTGTTTGTAAAAAGGGAGGGCTTGCTTTTGTGTTTTTAAGAACCAAGCACAATTCTTGGATGGTCTCTTGCTCACTCCAAAGGAAATCTAAGAATGTTTTTCTATTTCTGCCAATAGAAGTTCCCTATCAAACAGACCCCAAACTACCTTAAGCCACAGGCAAAATTCACCATTAGCTTTGTTTGGCACAAGATAAAACTGTGGCTTTAAACCCTTGGTTCTAACAAGCAGCATTTCATAACACTCAAATCCCATTCAAATATAAAGTTGCAGAGATAACACTTCCCCCTTTCTAATTCCAAGTAATTCAGTGGAGATATCCTCCTCTTTGGAGAAATTTGTGGGGCTGGGATTTTACTTGGTCATTGTCTGCTTTCCATCCAGCAGAGCCCATCCCCTCCTGCTCCTCACACAGGAATTAAACATTCCCACAGTGACAGCTGGAGTGAAACATTGCTTTATCAGAGCTTTTTCCCTTCCTTATCAGTCCTGTCTCACCTGAGGAGCTGGGGAATAAGCTCCCATCCCTCCTGTGTTGGGGCCTTGATCCCCATCCAGCAGCCTCTTGTGGTCCTGGGCTGGGGGCATGGGGGCAATGGTGACACCATCACTGAAACACAGGCACTGAAACAAGGGCAAGAGTTAAAATTCCTGGCTGTGGTTAAAAATTAAAGTGCAATTAGTGCAAACAGAGCTGGTTTTCAGTGTGACAAAGGGATGTTGAAGAGGATAAACTCTGCCTCCCTGATAAAATAAATGATGGGGTTCGAAGAATTTGCCTTTTCCTTGGGAAGCAGGGACTGATTTTGTGTGACCTTCCTGCAGAAATTAATAAAAACCTAGAAAATGATACCATTGGCAGTTGCATTGAAAAGAAACACTCAATAGGTTTTAGAAAATAAAATTTAAATACTGCATGATGGAAATGACTTCTTCCTTTCCCCTCCCAGCCCCTACCCCGGAAGGAAGGCATTACATTCCTTTCAAGACTTCCTTTTCCTTGCTGATAAAGCTATTCACTTGTGAAATATTTATAAATTATTTATATAGCAGTTGTTTTTATCCTCAGTATCTTCAGAATAGCAAGCCTGCTGGCATCTCCTGGAACTGGATGATGTGCACTCAAACTGGGTAATGTTGTTCCTGTCTGGACTAATGGGAGCAGTACTCAAAACTATTTTACAATGCTAATAATTATAAAACCAGCAAGGATCCCAAATAAGCCACACAGCTGTCTCCAACCAATACAATTTTATTTACCAGCAGGGCATGGTTTTAATTTAACTGATAAAATCCTCCACTTTGTAGGTGAAGGCACTTAGTGAATCCCCAACAATTCAGAACAGGTAGAACCAGAGTTACAGTGAGATGCACTTACAGAAATTTCTTCTCCTTCAAGAAGCTCTTCAACAACAACAGTTTCCCCAGCTGTGCCAAAACTCTTATCCTACAGTGAAACAAAATCTCTTTAGTTCTGTTTCAGTTTTAAACTACTGAAAATGCAACAAGAAATATGTATTTTTAATACAGCCAAAAATGCAGCACAGGTTTGAGACAACGAATCCACTCTCCCCCCCAGGGATGTCAGCAGTGGTGAAATCCCTACTCCTCTTCTCTGTTTATTCTGGCATAAATGCAGGGTTTATTACTGAATATTTTCAAATGGCAGAAGATATTTGTGATTACTGAGCAATTCCTCCTGCTCTGCATTCTGAAATTCACCCCAAGAGCAGTGACAGCCAGGTATCCAGTCTGCATTCTCACTCAATTTAAAAAAAAAAGTGCAATTTGATACAACACATGGGAAGGGAACAAGATTCTCACATCCCAGTGCAATGTTTGAACACTGACTGCATATTCTGGCTAGTTAAGAAATTGAGAACAACCAGCCCACACTGCCAAGGTGATTTTGGGGGTCCCTAGAAATCTCTAACTTGCAGCTTTTTTTATACAAGGCATTGGGCCCTGTTCAGACATGAACTGTCCAGTGACCACAGAGTGTCCAAAACGTGACTGCAGCAGCCATGCTCTGACTCTTGAAGCACAAGAGTGTCAGGTAATGCCTCCCAGGGATCAGCAGAGCTCCAGGGAATTTTAGGATGCTGTGCTGCTGACACCAGCTGAGGGCCTGACCTGGGAGCCTCAGCTCTGTGCTCTTCACTGGGCAGATAAAATTACTTCATTTGGCCTCACTTCAAATCTTGATGCTCCAAATATATGTGTGGAATATCCTTCCTCAATGTGAACCTCACTTGAAATAATCCCAGCAGAATTTAAATACAAATTAAAGTGCTGTGCTTAGTCCTAATGGTAAAGATCCACCTCAGTCCCTGTGGGACCTGTTGGATTGCAGGGGTCTCATACAGTGGAAAAAAAAAGGAATTGTATGTATAAATAAGTGAAATAAAGGTGGGTTTTCATGAAGAATGGTTTTCTTTTAGCCTACAGGGACTGTGCCTCAAGCAATAAATACAACAGAGTTTCACAGCTGGCCAAATTAAAGGGCAGAAGGTTTGATGTCTTACAGCCAAGTTCCTGACACGTGAAATAAGGAATTTCTGTGGTGCCCTGAGGTGGTGAAGAGCTGATTTTGTGTGAGACATTCCTCCTCACCTGCATGATTTCAGTGACAGCTCTGCAGGCCTCTTCCTTGGTGGAAGCCACGATGACTCCTTTGCCAGCTGCCAGGCCACTGGCTTTGACAACCAAAGCAGGGAAGGTGGCACTGCCAAGGCACAGGACACACATTCAACACAAACAGTCCTTGCAAGGACATTTTGAACATTTCAAGAGTTGAAAGATCAAAGCACTTGTTTTCATGGCAACCTTATTGAATGACACACAAATCACACCAGGCCCCACTTGTTATGCTCTGCCTGAGAAAAGTTCCTGCTTCTTTTCCCCACCAGGGAATTCCCTGACTGTTCACTGCTGCTTTCCATTTGGGAATTTACTCCTGTATCATCTGGGGTCACCTGGTTTGTACTGTGATGAGCAGATCATCAGTGTCTGAGTGACTCTCCAGGGTTTTTTTGGTGGAGAAAAGGGACAAGAAGCCAGAACAGATGGCTCTGGGCTGCTCCCTGCCTTTCCCCAGCAGGCAGGCTGACAACAAAACAACAGCTTGTCCTACATTCTCCTGTGAACTGAACTTCCATTTCATTTTAGAGCAGGAGGAACCATTTTTCTCAGCCTTGCTGCAGTTTGAGGGAGTCATGGCAGGTGATCCTTTGCCACCTTTGCAGATGCTCTATCCCAAAGCCATTGACACAAGAGCAATCACTTGGTTTGGATACCCAGCACACTGGCAGTAAGAATATGTCTAGAATGCCCAGGATTGTACCTGTTGATGAAGGCACAGGCTGCTTTGGGGTCAGTGAAGGATTTCCACCTGGCAGTGGGGATGTCATGACGATCCAGGAAGGCTTTGCTGAAGCTCTTGCTGGACTCCAGCTGAGCTGCCTTTGCTGTGGGGCCAAAACACCTGATCCCAGCTGCTGTCAGGTCATCCACAATTCCTAGACACAAAAACAGGTTATAAATCTCCAGGTGAGTTATGAGTTAGGGCTGCACTGATTCCCTGGAGCAGGAATGCCAGGAATGAGAAGTCATTGGGTTGGGAAGGGATGCCAATCCCCCCTTGGTTTATGACACCTTGGAGCTGAAAGGGCAACGTGAGCCTTTGGTGAAGATGCCAAAAGGTTTAAGCAGAAAAACTACCAGCATGTTTGTAATTAATTTGGGGGTTTTCTGTTTTTTTTGGTTTTTTTTGTTTGATTTTGGGTTTTTGTTTGTTTGGTTGGTTGAATGGTTTTGTGGGTTTTTTGTTTGTTTGGATTTTTTTTGGGGGGTGTTTGGTTTTCTTTTTTGTTTTGTTTTGGGTTCTTTTGGCTTTTTTGTTTTCTTTTTTGTTTTGTTTTGCTTTGCTTTGCTTTGTTTTCTGTGTTTTTTTGTTTTTTTTTTTCTTTGGTTTTTTTTTGTTTTTTTTTTTTTTTTTTTTTTTTTGGGTGGGGTTTGGTTTTTTTTTTTTTTTTTTGTTTTTCAATAAATTATAATAAATTATATTAATTATATTAATTATATTAGTTATATTAATATATTAATATAATTATATTATATCATTAATTATATTATTACTATTATTAATTATATAGTAATATAATTATAATATTATAATTATAATTATAATATTATTATATTAATTATAATTAATTATAATTATTTCAAAACATGAAAACTTCATAGGAAAAAACCAAAACTGGCTTTCTTGCTCACACACTACCCTTGCAAAATTCCTTTTCACTTCAGCACAACTCTGGATTTCAGGGAAACTGCTCCAGAGGATCTGTTTCCATTCCAACTGGAGACACTACCGATGCACAGATGAGGACTAAAATTTACTTTTCTTCCTAAATGCTGAAGGCTGTGATTTGCAGCTTGTGTCTCTTACCAGCAGCAAGAGGAACCTCAGGACCCACCACCACCAGCCTGATGTCCTGGTCCCTGCAGAACTGGGCAACAGCAGCGTGGTCAGTGACTGGGACAGCTGTTGGGACACAAAGCAGGGAAAGATCCATCCAGGGCTGCTCCTCAGCACTGAGTTATCCCAGAGCACCCTCAGCCTCACCCTCTGGGCTGCCAGGGGAGGAGTGAGGCCCACACTGACAGAGACTCACCCAAAACACAGCCCCAAACCCCAGGCAAAGGCTCCAGTGGGACATCCACTGTCAGAGTCATAAATCACAGGATTATGGAATGTCCTGAGTGGGAATAAACCCACAGGGATCATTGATCCAGCTCCTGTCCCTGCCCAGAGCCCCAACAATCCCCCCTGGGCATCCCTGGCAGGGCTGTGGAGGCTCCTGGAGCTCTGGGGCTGTGCCCATTCCCTGGGGAGCCTGAAAAGAATCTCTGGAGCAAAAACCTTGCCCTAAAATCCCCCCTCAATCCCTCCTGGCCCAGCTGCAGGCACTCCCTGGCTGCTGTCAGGTGACAGGAGCAGAGATCAGAGCTGTCCCTGTGCCAAATGCAAGTGAAAAAATAATAAAATGTTATCTGATAAAAGGCCAGACCATTTAAAATCCTGCATTTGGCCCCCACATTCCTGGTTCCAAGTGAAGTGCCTGCACAGCTCCTTTATTTGTGGGATTGATTCCCTGTGAGATGGGGCTGTGCAGTTCCTTCTGCTTGGACCCGTGGCTGCTGCTTGTGCCTCTGGTTCTGTGCCCTGAGTGCCCCGGGGCTCAGACAGGCCCTGGCTCACAGTTCAGGGGTGAGGTTTGGGTCCCTAAAATCCCCCTCAATCCCTGGTGGCCCAGCTGCAGGCACTCCCTGGCTGCTGTCCCTGTGGAGCTCTGAGCTCAGGCTCCTCTGCCCCAGCTGGACAAACCCAGTGCCCTCAGCTGCTCCTCCTGGGGGGCTCCAGAGCCTTCCCCACCTTCACAGCCCTGTCAACCCACCTTGCTCTTGAAGGTGAGGACAAAAAAAGCGCTGGGATCTCCTGGGCTGCCAGCCAGCAAAGCGGTCTGACCCCCTGGAACATCCTGTTTGCCAGCACAAGCAGCAGCACAAATAAAGAAAATAAAAAACTCTAAAGAAAAAAGATAGATATAACTTTCTTTCCAGGCAGTCTCCTCCCTGAGGAGGGTCACCATGGAGCTTTGCAGAGGTGAGAGCAGGCTGGATGGGGCTTGGAGCAGCCTGGGACAGTGGGAGGTGTCCCTGCCATGGCAGGGGGGTGGCACTGGATGGCCTTTAAGGTCCCTTCCAACCCAAACCATTCCAGGATTCTGTGATTTCATGATCTTGGCACCAGGAGGGTGTTGAGGATGAAACAAAGAGCAGCTGGTAGAATTCCAACTCATCTTTTTTTTATTTTTTTTTTCTTTCTGTAGTGCCACCTAAAAATTGCACTAAACTGAGCCCTCTGAAAGCAAGGGGAATCAGAATTTTGTTTTTTATATTATGGTTTACACAATGACACTGTGCTGTCCTTATGGCTGAGGATCCCTGGGCTCAGGCTGGTACAGCCATTATCTTTCCAAAAAACAAACATTCAGTGTGATGACACTTGGAATGGCCCAAAGTGTGCAAACAAAAGGAACGTCCTGCACCAAAGACAATAATGTCAACCTCGTGATCCAAAAGTTAAACAAATTACTGCAATTCCTCTGCTTTCATCATCAATAAACAAAGCCAAGGTCTGCAGGGGGTGGGAGCACAGATCCAGGGAGCCAAAAACGAGGTGAGCCCAGTGTGGATTGGTGCTGGGGCAGGGAGGAGACTGCACACACCAGGGCACAGGGCTGGCAAAGGGAGCACAGAATTCCAGATCACCAGGGCTGGAGGAGTCCCTCAGGGTCACCCAGTGCCACCCCAGTGCCACCAGCATCAGCCCAAAGCCTGTCCCCAAGGGCCACCTCCAGACTGTCACTCCA
>JBBMKD010000001.1:115003016-115021750 GCA_037834095.1 Argya squamiceps
GGGCTGGGGCAGCTCTGCAGGTGGGGCCTCACCTGAGGGGGCCCAGGGGCACAATCCCAATCCCTTTTCCTGACCCCCAATCCCTTTTCCTGACCCCCAATCCCTTTTCCTGATCTCCAAACTCTGGGTACAGGGGGCTCTGGGCTGGGGCAGGTCCAGCTCCCCCAGGGCTGCTCCATCTGCTCATCCCAGCCTGGATTAATCCCAGGGATTGCACTGACTCAAGTGCTGCACTTGGCCTTGTTAAACTTCATGAGATTCCCACGGGGCACTTTTGGAGCTGCTCCAGATCCCTCTGGATGGCCCCATCCTTTAGAGGTGTCACTGGCAAACCTGCTGAGGGTGCACTTCATCCTTTTGTCATTAATGAAGATCTTAAGTAGCACTGATTCATTAATGAAGCTATTCAGTAACATTGGTCCCAGTACAGACTCCTGAGGGACATCACTTGTCGCTGATGTCCATCAGGACTCTGAGCTTTAGACCACTCTCCTCTGGATGTGACCATCCAAACTGCTAATGCACCTCACAGTGCACCTGTCAAATTCTTCACTCCACTTTGGAGAGAAGGATTTTGAGGGGGCAGTGTGTCAAATACTTTGTGGCAGTCCAGGTAAATGCCCTCTGTAGCTCTTACCTTTACATACTGATGTAGTCAGTTGGGCACAGAGGGTCAGATGGGATTTTCCCTTTGTGAAGCTGTGCTGGTTGTCTCAAATCACGTCCCTGTCCTCCATGTGCCTTAGCAGAGCTTCTGGGAGGATCTGTCCCATGATCTTCCCAGCACAGAGGTGAGACTGACTGTGCTGGGAACACCACTGACAGGGTGGTGGTTCCCAGAATCATCCTTTCTTCCCTTCTTCAAGGGAATTGTTTTTCACTGCCAGAGGGCAAGGTTAGATCATGTATTAGGAGGAGATTCTTCCCTATGAGAGGGAGGAGGCCCTGGCAGAGGGTGCCCAGAGAAGCTGTGGCTGCCCCTGGATCCCTGGAATGTCCAAGGCCAGGTTGGAAATTGGGACTTGGAGCAGCCTGGGACAGTGGAAGGTGTCCTTGCCCATGGCAGGGGGTGGAACAAGATGAGCTTTGAGGTCCCTCCCAACCTAAACCATTCCATGACTATGATACTACTTGGAAAGAGCTGTGTCCCCACTGGACCTCTGTCCTGACTAAGGAGATGTGGGAAATTTTTTGAAAGAAGTGTTGTTTTGTTACTTAAAATAACTCTGAGAGGAAGGAAAGAGAGCTGGAAAGGGAGTGTGTGTTCTTTGTGTGTGGTAGTAGTGAATTGGGCATGGTTTGTAAGTTTAATTGTTTTCTGCCTCTGTCCATGTACTTCACAAGTACTCTGAAAGAATTTTCTAAATGCAGTCTTATAAATGTTTACAAGGTAAATGTCATTTTTTTCTAGATGTAGACAAAAATGCTGTGAAAAATAGTACTCAGTCTACAAAAAGGAGCTCTACTGGTGAAGATGAAATTCCTAGAAAAAAAGCTAAGAAAAACAAGAAGCACAAAAGCAAGAAGAAGAAGAAAAAGAAGAAGAAAAGGAAGAAAGAGAAAAAGCATAAAAAGCAACCAAAGGAATCCAAGTTGATTGCACGTCCCGGAGAACCTGCAGGCGTGCAGCCAGCTCCTCCTCACTTGATGCCAGAGCAGTCCAGCTCCCAACTGAATGTACAGCATGGAGTGTTTGCAGATGCAAACCTGGCTGGCCAAATGCAGCCAGAACTGTGCTCAAAACCAACTGAGGGGCTTGATAATCAAGCTTTAGGACTTGTTTCTCATTCAGTGACTGATTCTCAGCAGTCTGCAGAAAATGTTGGAAGTGGGGAGGGGACTTTGTGTGCAACAAATCCTCCATTTAATTTAGAAAGCATCCAGTCTAATATCCCAGAAAATACTAGTATAGATCAAACTAGAATTTGCACTAGCGAAGAACAAATTCAGCAGTCCCAGGGGAATATTTATCCTGTAGCTATTAATGCCAGTGTTGTGGATACTGGAAATTATACTTGGTCCAGCATCCCGTCTGGAATTGCCAGTAAATCGGAGATTCAGAAAGATTCAGTAGAAGCACTGAGAGGTACAGAAGTCACTCTGAAATCTCAAGGCATTGGGGAAGTAAAAGCTTCAGATGCAGCTCTCGAGCCTGAGACCATGGAGGTGTTGACTTACTCAGAGGCATCTCATCAGTCTGTGTCTCAGAGGGCAGCACAGGGGTTGGAAACAGCTTCAGAATCCATGTCCTTGGCAAGTGGTGCGACAACTCCTACACCTGCAAGTTGGGCACATCCAACTGCTGTGACTGTAGCTCACATGGCTGTGGCTGGGCAAGAAGTGAAAACTCCAGAAACAACTGAAAAATCTCTGCACATGGGAAATGTGACAAGTGTGGAGAGATGTTCGGAATTGGGGGGTGTGAGCAGAACTTTGGACCCATCCCTGCAGCCCTCAGTTATATCTGGGAGTTTGAGCATGGCACAGGGCAGCCCCATGGAGGCTTCCAGTGTTCTGAAAGCAGGTGTATCTTTGCAACATCCTTTGACAATATCTGCAGCCACCCCTGTGACCCACGTGGAAATAGAAAGTGCCAAAGCACCTCCAGAACCAGGAGCTGTTACAAAAATGAAGGATGTGGAACCAGCCATGGGAAATGTGAAAGCTTTGGAAACAACCATGGAACCGGTGGGTGTTGCAGCAAAAGATGTCACAGCAGCTCACGAAAGTCTGCAAGGCAAAAATGTGGAAGGTACCACAGGTTCTGCAACAGCGGTGGGTGCATCAGCAATGTTCCTACAACATGGAGTCTTGACAGAAACAAGGAGTGTGGACAGAACCCAGGGATCTGCACTTCCAGCAGGATTGACTGGTGTGAATGTGGTTGCAGAGGCAAAAGGATTAAGGGCAACTTCAGGACCCACCACCGTTGTACAGACCTTTGTTCCCCAAACAGCTCCAGAAGTCCGGATGGCAGAGGGTTTTAGAAGTCCACGAGCAAAAGATTCAGAAGGTACTTCACTGCTGAGAGAATCAAGACCTGAGGGTGAATCACATGTGAGAGGTTTAGCATCTGCCCTGTCTTTGCAGAAGGAAAACACACAAGCTCCAGGAGGAGTCCTGAGACCAGTGGCTGTGGTGGAAGCAAAAACTTTTACAGCAGCTTCAGTGTCCTTAGAAGTGGAAGGTGTGAGAGCTTCAGAAGAAGCTGTGCATTGTGGGACTGTTGCAAGTCCAGGACTTCCTGCCTTAGAAAGGACTCCTGAACCTGTGGTTGTGTCTGAAAGCGTGGGACCCGTTAGAGAGGCTGAGACATCAGCAGGGGTGGTGCCATGGCAAACCACAGCAGAGAGAGAACCTCTTCATGCAAGCCAAACAGAAAGTTCCATCATTGCACAGTCGCAGGTCGTGACACACACAAGAACCTCACAAACTGAGGTGCTGAGGGAGAGAAAAGATTCAGAACACGCTCCAGAAGCAGAGACAAGGAGCACAGAAGCAATCCTAGAACCTGTGCAAACTTCAGAAAGCAGTTCAAAATATATTCAGGAACAAATAGTAGGTCATTCAGCAGCAGTATTGGAGTCTTTGCCCAGAGTGGAAGAAAACAGTATGGCATCAGGAGTGTTGACAGATATGCAAACTCAGGGATCTGCTGTAGAACATGGAATTGCAGCAAGGACGACCAGCATGCAAGGAAATGAGCCCTCAGAAATGGAGAAAGCAAAATATCTGGAGCCAACATCAGAAGCTGGAGGAGCAAGGTGGTTGGAGAGCATGAAAGAGTCTGCAACAATAGAGGTGAAAGGTTCTGGAGCAGGCGAAGAGCTTGTGGTACCCATGGGTGATGCTTCAGCAGCTGTTCGAGAATACTTGCATGCTGAAAAGCAACAAGAACTTCATGTAGTTCTAGAAGCAAAGCCTGCTGCAGAATGGAAGGGTTCTGAAGAGGCTCCAGAAATCTTGGGTGCCTCTCAAATAAAATCTCCTGAAGCAGTTCCAAAACCAGGGGATGTGGAAGGCCTGGAAACCACACTGGAACATGAAGTGACAGCTGAGGTACAATATGTAGAAGGAGTACAGTGTCAACAGGTGGAGGATATGGTGATTGAGAAGGAAGATGCAGAACAGACTCAAACATCTGAGCCTTTAGTAGCAGAAACAGTTTTTAGTACTTCACATGCTGCAGAGGAAAAAGTTTCAGCAGGGACTTCTGCAGCAGAAACACAAGATTTGGAAACAGCTCCTCAGACTGATGTAGAGCTAAAAGAAGCAGAAGCAGCTGTAGGGTTGGAGGCAGAGACAAAAGATTTGGAAGCAGCTCCAGTACCTGAGACTGATGCAGAAGCAGGTGCAGAACCTATCGAGGAAGGCCAGTTGGAAGACACTCCAGAAGCTGAGGATGTCAAAGAAGCAACTCCAGAAGAGGACTCTGAGAAAAGGGACTCAGAAACATCTGATGTGCAACCTGATGTTGCGGCACGAATGAAGGAGACTCTCATGAGGCTTGAGAATGTCATTGAAAAAAGTAGTCACAGAACCAGTGAGAAAAAACACGATTCAAAGAAACAGAAAAGGAGCCGTTCCAAGTCTCAGTCCAGGTCTAGGAAGCGAAAGAAAAAATCAAGGTCACGTTCTACTTCCCGGCGTTTGGCCTCTAAAAGAGCACGTTCTAGGAGCAGAAACTATTCAGTTTCCAGAAAAAAGCATTCCAAATCTAGATCCCGATCTGTGGAGAAGAGGGAGAGAAGAGTGTCTTCCAGGCGGTCCAGGCGCAGGCGTTCTAGGTCATCTGACCGTTACAGGTCTAAATCCAGATCAGCAGAGAAGAGATTGTCCAGACGGGGACGTTCCAGGTCGTCTGACCACTACAGGTCTAAATCCAGGTCTGTGGAGAAGCGACTGTCCTCCCGGAGGTCCCGACGGGGACGTTCCAGGTCTTCAGACCGCTACAGATCCAAGTCCAGGTCAGTGGAGAAGCGGCTGTCCTCCCGAAGGTCCGGGCGCAGACGTTCCAGGTCTTCTGACCGCTACAGGTCTAAGTCCAGGTCAGTGGAGAAGCGACTGTCCTCCCGAAGGTCTGGCCGGAGACGTTCCAGGTCATCTGATCACTACAGATCCAAGTCCAGGTCCGTGGAGAAGCGACTGTCCTCCCGGAGGTCCAGACGGGGACGTTCCAGGTCTTCTGACCGCTACAGATCCAAGTCCAGGTCAGTGGAGAAGCGATTGTCCTCCCGAAGGTCTGGGCGGAGACGTTCCAGGTCTTCTGACCGCTACAGGTCTAAGTCACGGTCAGTGGAGAAGAGATTGTCCTCCTGGCGATCCCGCCGCAGACATTCCAGGTCCTCTGACCGTTCAAAATCTAGATCCAGGTCTTCAGAAAAGGGAGGAGGCAAAGAATACTCCTGGAGGTTCAGACATCGGTCTGGTTCCTCTGATCGTTCAAAATCCAGGTCAAGATCTGTTGAGAAAAGAGGTCGGAAGGCATCTGTACGGAGGTCCAAACGTCAGCGCTCAAAGTCCTCAGATGGCTACAAATCTCGATCCAGGTCAGCAGAAAAAAGAGATCGAAAGCAATCGTCGCGGAAGTCTAAACGCCAGCGCTCCAAGTCCTCTGACCGCTACAAGTCTAGATCCAAATCAGTGGAAAAAAAGAAGGAATCCTCACGAAAATCCAAGCGCCGACGCTCAAAATCTTCTGAACGTTACAAGTCCAGGTCTAGGTCTGTCGAAAAAAAGCGCAAGGAGTCTTCAAAAAAATCCAAACGGAAACGTTCCAAGTCCTCTGACAGTGTTAAGTCAAGGTCCAAATCTGTAGAAAAAAAAGATAAGTCATCCTCAGCAAAGTCCAGTAGCAAGCATGTGGAGTCTTCTGAACTTCAGGAGTCAGCCAAAGGTCTTGATAAAGATGTTCCTCAATCTTCTTTTGAAAGTGAAGGTAACTCCTCTAATGGTCCCACATCAGTAGCTTTGTCTGATGAAGGAGTAAACGGCCCAGTGCTGCCACCATCATTTGGAAGTGGATTGTCCAGAACTTCAGAGAGCCTTGAGGAAGGTTCATCTGTTGAAAAAACAGATCTGCAGCATTCTGCCACATCTGAATTTGATGCCTCCAAAACTCCAGATGATCAGGAACTGAGATCCACATCTGTGGAAAAAACACAGGATTCAGAGCTGTCTGTGACATCTGAAAATAGATCGACTGAAAAAAGGGGAGATCTAGAAGCTTCTTCAGTAGCAGAGTTCCATCTCTCTGCATCCCATGAACATGAGTCCAGAACTGCACCTCTCAGAGAAGTAGAAGGTCCAGAGCTTCCTCCAGGACTTAAAAGAGACATGCAAGCTCAGTCGTCTTCTCTCCCATCCGAAGATGGGCTCTCCAACCTGTCTGATGGTCACGAATCACGGCATATCCCTGGTGAACACACAGAGCTTTCACAGGTTCTGCAGGTACCTGAACGTGAGTCTTTCCAGCTGGCTGACAGCCCTGGAGCACTGGAAGCTCAGAGGCCTTTTCTGCCACCTGAAATGATCCGCCCTGTGATCCCTGATGGCTGTGAGTCAGGCCAGATGCAGGAGCCCTCCCTGGCTTCTGACAGTGGACACTTCATGTCTCCTGATGGAAATGGATCAGGATCCAGCATTGCTGCACCGTTAGAGGAGCATCCATTGTCTGTAGGTGAGTCCTTTAAGTCACCACATGGACATGAGCAAAGTTTTTTATCTGTTGAAAAAGTCAAGGCTCCAGATGTTTCCCTTACATCTGTGTGTGGTTCTGTTGAGGTGTCTGCTGACCTCATTTCAGTGTCTTCTTTTGAAGTTCATGAGTCCAGATCATCTGTTGACAAAGGCTTGGATGGTCCAACGCTTCCACAAGTGCTTGAGGTTGACTGCTCCAGGTCTTCGGAAATGCACGAATTGAGATACCTGACTGGAAAAATAGACGGTGCAGGATCTTTGGTGATGTCTAAAAGTGGGATTCCCATCTGCCACGATGGCCACAAAGCAAAGTACAATTCCTTTGAGCAAACAGAGAGTGCGGAGCTGTCAGTGGCATCTGAGCTCCGGTGTTCCATCTTTCCCGAAGGCTATAAATTGACATCTGCCGCTGTTGAAAAAGTGGAGATCCAGAAGCCTTCTCTCTCACTAGAAACTGGCCTCTCCGTGTCTGCTGATGGTTGTGAATCAGTGAGCACACCTGAAAAACTACAGCCCCCAGTGACGACTGTGACAGCAGAAGGTGGGATTCTGCTGTTGCCCGACAGTCACGAGCTCAGACCTGTACCTGCAGAAAAAGCAGAGGTGCTGAATTCATCTGAAGTGAAACACCTGGCATCCCCTGATGGCTACAAGCTGAGATCTGCCTACAGTGAAGAAGTACAGGTGCAGGAGCCCTTTCTGATAGTGGAAAGCAGGTGTTCTGTTGCCTCTGATGGTCATGAGTTGGCATCCACCCCTCTTGAAAGAGCTGAAGAACCTTCTCAAGTGTCTGAAAACGAGTACACAGTAGGGCTTGATGGCTCAGAGTTGACATCAACCCCTGCTGAAAAAGCAGAGCTGCGGGAGCTTTATCAGGTGTCTGAAGAAAGATGTCTGGAGTCCCTCGACAGCCAGGACCTGCAATCACCCTCTGCTGAAAAGGCACAGGTGCAACAGGTATCTGAAAATGAACATGCTGTGTCCTGGGTGGGCCAGGAGTTGAGGTGCAGCTCTTCTGAGAAGGTAGAGATGCAGGAGGAGGCTGTGGTTCCTGACAGTGTTGCATCTGCTGAAGATCACAGATTGCCCACTTTCTTGGCTGGAAAACCAGAAGTGCAGGAGTGTTCTCTGCTGCCTGAAAATGAATATGGTGAGTCTCCTGAGGGCCAGGAGGTGATGGCCAGCCCTGCTGAGGAGGAGGTGCAGGAGCCTTCTCTGACACCTGGTAGTGAGTATTCCATCTTCCATCAAGGCCAAGTGCTGCAGTCTGGCCTCGCTGGAAGCACAGCTGTGCAGGAGCCAGTGCTGGTCCCAGACAACCAATTTGTTGCATCCAAGGGGCTGGAGCTGCTCCGTGCTTACAATGAAAATGCAGAGGTGCAGGAGTGTTCTGTGCTGTCTGAAAATGAGTACGAGGCATCCCCCGAAAGGCATCATTTGAGATCCAGTCCCGCTGGAAAAGAAGAATTGCAGGAACATTCTGAAGCATCTGAAAGTGAAAGTTCAATATCCACTGATAGCCAGGAGCTGCAGCCTGCTGTTGCTGGAAAACCAGAGGTGCAAGAGTTGTCCTTGTCTGAAGGTGAATGTCCCATGACCCCTGAAGGTCAGGAGCTGCAGTCCAGCCCTGCTAAAAGAGTAATAGCCAGGGAACCTTCTCTGGCATCTGAACATGCTCTGTCACCTGAAGTGTACGAGTCAAGATTGGCACATGCTGAGAAAACAGAGGGTGTGGATTCTGCTTTGACAGCTGAACGTGACCATCTCTTTTTTGAGAGCCAGGAGGTGAGTTTCGCCTCTCTTCAGAAAGCAGATGTGCAGGACCATTCTCCAACAGCTGAAAATGAACATGGAGCATCCCCAGATGGGCAGGAGTTGAGATTTGGCAGTGTTGAAAAAGTAGATGGTGTTGAGCCCTTGATAGTGAATGATAGAGCCTCGATGTCCCCTGATGACAGTGACTTGAAATCCATCCCTGTTGAAAAAATGGATCATGCAATGCCTTCTTTAATGCCTGAAGGGTGCTCAGTATCTCCTGATAACTACAGTGTGAGATCAGGCCCTGGTGAAGAAACGGGGGATCTGGAGCCCTCTTTGAGATCTGAGCGTAGATACTCCACATCCTCCTATCAGGAAGGTCATGAGCCAAAGTCTCCCATGGAGGAAGAGGGTCTGGAGTCCTCTGTGACTTCTGAACATAGACGATCTGTGTCCCCTGAGGGCCATGACCAGAAATCTATTGCAGATGAAGAAACTGATGATCTGGAGAGGCGTTCCACTTCCCCTGATGAGCAGGAGTCAAGATCTAGCATTGGTGAAGAAGCAGAGGATCTGGAGCAGCCTTTGACAACAGAACGTAGGTGCTCTGAGTCCTCTGATGAGCACGAGTCAAGGTCAACCACTGGAGAAGAGGCAGAGGATGCAGAGGTCTCTTTGGCAGCTGAAAGAAGAGACTCCGTATCCTCTGATGACCGTGAGTCAAGGTCTGCTGCTGGGGAAGATGTAGAAGATGAGGAGCCCTCCTTGACAGCTGAACGTAGACACTCCACATCTTCTGATGACCACGAGTCGAGGTCTACAGCTGATGAAGAAGCAGAGGATTTGACAGCTGAACATCACTCTGCGTCTCCTGATGGACGTGAGTCGAGGTCAACCGTTGGTGAGGAAGCAGAGGACCAGGAACTCTCTTTGACAGCTGAGCGTAGACACTCCACATCTTCAGATGAACAGGAGTCAAGGTCTACTGCTGGTGAAGATGCAGAGGATGTGGAGCCCTCCTCGGCAGCTGAGCAAAGAGATTCCGCCTCATCTGACGAGCAGGAGTCAAGGTCTACTGCTGGTGAAGAAGCTGAGGATGTGGAGCCTCTGGCAGCTGAACACAGGCGTTCCGCATCCCCTGATGGGGCTGAATCGAGGTCTACCACTGCTGAAGAAGAAGGAGAGGATGCAGAGCCCTCCTTGACAGCTGAACAAAGAGAATCCACATCATCAGATGAGCATGAATCAGAGTCTTCCAGTGGTGAAGAGGAGGGAGAGGATGCAGAGCCCTCTTTGGCAGATGAGGAAAAGCCGGATTCCGTGCCTCTTGAGCAGTCGGAGGAACAGGACTCTTCCTTTGTCCCTGAAAGTAGACATTCTGAGTCTTCCGAACGTGAAAAATCCAGATCCAAATCAGTCGATAAAGCATCTGACAAAGAATCTCCCCAGAGATCTGTGAGCAGACTCTCAAAGTCTCCTGCTCGCCAGAAGAGCCGATCCACATCCGTAGAGAAAACAGCAGACAAGGAGTCCGTGCGGAGGTACCGACGGAGACGCTCCCGATCCCCAGCTCACCAGAGGAGCCAGTCGACATCTGTGGAGAAAACAGCAGACAAGGAGTCCTCACGCAGATCCCGGCGGAGACGCTCCAGGTCTGCCGCTCGCCAGAGGAGCCAGTCCAAGTCTGTGGAGAAGGCAGCAGACAAGGAGTCATCCCGCAGGTCCAGGAGCCGACGCTCCAGGTCCTCCCAGCGCAGATCCAAGAGATACGACACGGACTCGCGCTCCAGACGGAACCGCTCCAGGTCGGCCACGCGGAGAAGAGCATCCAGATCCCGGTCCAGCTCGCTGTCACGTTCCAGGCACAGGAGGAGAAGCAGGTCGAGGTCGGCGTCGCGAAGGCGGCGTTCCTTGTCCAGGGACAGGCGCAAGAGGTCGCAGAGGAACAGGTCGAGGTCTACTGAGAGGAGAAGGAGGAGATCCGACTCCAGAGACCGCAGGATATCGCTGCGGCTGCGGAGCAGGAGCCGCACCCCGCTCCGGCAGAGGCGGTCGCGGTCCAGGGGGAGGAGACGGAGCTCCAGCAGGTCCCCGATCCGGCTGCGGCGCTCCCGCTCCTCGGGGAGAAGGCGCTACAGCAGGTCCCCCGACCGGCGCCGCTCCAGGTCCTCAGAGTTCTCCTCCAGATCACCCAAACGTCTTACAGACCTGGGTAAGTCACTTTGTTTTCAGTGGTTCCACGGTGAGGTGGTGGTGGGTGGGTTTGCATAGTCCAGTTTTAGCTCTGGAGCATTCATAAGGGATTTCTTGAAAGTCACTCTGTGCATTAATTTTAGGAAGTGACTTCCAGCAGGAACTTCTGTGTTGGAGTGAAATCAATGCTGAGCATTTGAATGAAAACCTCTTTAGAGCCAGTTTTACCTTGGTTCTAGAGCTTTTGTACAGAAGTAGCAGGTTGTAGTCTCAAGGAAGATTCTGCATGGCAGTAGTAAAGGCCAAGTACTTGTATGTAAGAAAATTTAGAATTTCTACTCCTGAGAGCAGAGGTCATTCAGGTGCCAGTTGGAGGGTCCCAAGCTCTGTTGTCAGCTTTTCCCAGGACTTGTCTTGCCTCATTCCCTTGGTAAGAATTTAAAGGAAAGAAAGACTTGTTTCTGAAAACAGCCCCAGAGCCAGCAGATTGGAAGATGAAACAAAATAAAATCTTACGAGCTGCATCTTTTCTCTGTGTTTGTAGGAAGAGAGGCTGTGTTGTTTCCTTGGGTAGAGAGTTAATAAGGGGAAAGAAGGTTTGAATTGGGAGATGAGCTCTTGTACAGTGTGTGAGGCAACCCGTTGTGGACTTGAGGTTCTGATCCTTCCAATCCTGCCTCCCAGTTACCAGGGAAGCCTTCCACTTAGGGAATTGTTTGCAAACTGGCTGAAGGCTTAATTTAGTTTCATTTGCTATTTCTGTGTTAGGGCTGTCGTTCTTCTCTTTATTAAAGCAAAATACTGTTCTGTTAACAGTTTTTTGTCTAATTGTATTTTAAGCAGGAGCACATTTTACTCAGAGGTTTTTTTTTCTGTCTGGTGGTTGTAAGTAGCTTTTGGGCTACATCTGGGGAGAGGAGACTTCCTCCAGAGGCTTAAGAGCCTTTTAGAGATAGATAATGAGGAAACTGGACTTCATGCTGTGTAGGAGGGACTCAGTATTGCCAAAACAGGAGTGAATCAGTGAAGTAAGATGCATCAGAACTTTGGCAGTGTGAGGATGATGTAGTTGGGACTGCTGTGCTTTGGGTTGGTTACATTTGCAGTTCCACTTGCCTTCTGCACACTCAGTATTGCCAGAACAGGAGTGAATCAGTGAAGTAAGATGCATCACAACTTGGGCATTGTGAGGAGGTTGTAGTTGGGGTTGCTGTGCTTTGGGTTACATTTGCAGTTCCACTTGCCTTCTGCACACTCAGTATTGCCAGAACAGGAGTGAATCAGTGAAGTAAGATGCATCAGAACTTGGGCAGTGTGAGGGTGTTGTAGTTGGGACTGCTGTGCTTTGGGTTGGTTACATTTGCAGTTCCACTTGCCTTCTGCACAGCCCTGCCTTAAAGTCCAGAGCAGCTCAGAACAATTTCAGCTATTTTCACAGAACATAAAAAACGCACAGTGTGGTTAGAATCCTGGTTAGTTTGCCAGAAACACTTCTTTATTATTAAACCAAGAATCTACAAAAAAAAAACCCCTTCTCTTTAAAAAAAAAACAAATGTTTTCAGACAAGGCCCAGCTACTTGAAATCGCCAAAGCCAACGCAGCCGCCATGTGTGCGAAGTCTGGCGTGCCCTTACCCCCCAGCCTGATGCCTCTGCTGTCCCAGAAGAAGGATGACAAAGCCAACCAGAAGTCCTCAAGGGACACCCTGAAGGAGCTCACTGAGGTGAGGGAGAACAGCAGCATCAAGCCTGGAAATGACCACACTGGGGTTGGTGACGTGGGGAAGGTTGTCACTGCGTGCTGCTGTCACCTGGGAGCTGCCCTGTGTTCAGAATTCCTGAATTCCTGAGGCTGGAAAAGCCCTCCCAGCCCAGGGAGTCCCAGTTGTGCCCACCTTGTCACCATCACAGAGCACTGAGTGCCACCTCCAGGTGTCACCTGCAGGGATGGGCACTTAAACCTCCCTGGGCAGCCCTTGCCAAGGCCTGACAACCCTTTTGAGCCCTTATTCTGCACACAGGTTAAGTCATCAAAAGTGGTGTTTTTAATTACATGGAAATACATGAAATCAAATCATTTTGCTTTTTCTTATATTTAGTTTTGATTCTGTTCTGATTTTGTAAAAATAGATAGTTGTGTCTGAAGTCCTGTCAGTGAAATCCAAAGCTTTCACTCCTGATTTTTTGTTGTAATGATGTTAATTATGTTTTGAGTTGGAAGACCCTTCAAAGCTCAGCTTGTCCCACCCTCTGCCATGGGCAGGAACACCTTCCTCTGTCCCACGTTGCTGCAAGCCCTGTCCAGGCTGGCCTTGGACTTCCCTCAGAACAGAGAAAATCTGGAATAGAAAAGTGCCTTAATTTTTTTTTAATTGCATCATGAGTGTGACAGTTCTGAAATTGTGTTTATAGAAACAGTCTGAGATGAAGCAATGTCCAGGTATGAGAGATAATCTGCAGTTGTGCCTGGTCTGGGGGAGCAGAAGTGCTAAACAAGAGCTGAGTTGGTGCAGGTGCCCTGTGGTGACATCCTGGGAGGATTTTCACATACCCTGAACAAGATCCAGCATAGCTTGTGCTGATCTGCAGGCCCCAAATCTGCACCTCCCTTCCCTTTCCAACTCTGGCAGTCTGCTGAATGATGTTTCTGTTCTTTTGACTCAGAACTGTGCACAGAAGCAGTGCAGGTGGTTGGAAGTCAGTAAACTCAATTTAACCATAAAATTCTGACCTCTTGAGAATACCTTTTTGTCTTTAGTCCTTTTCTTACTCTCTTTTCTTTCCCCTCATGGAGGCTCCTCCCCCTTTGACTGTGTTATCCCCATAACACCTCTGTGTTTTAATTCTGTTGCCCATCAGATGGGGGTGTCTTGCATAGCTGGCCAGCACCACAGTATTCCAGAAGAATCTGAGCTCTTCTGGAGCCATCACTTCTGACAAGGTCCCCGAGTCAGTAACCAAGGAGTGCCTGGCACAGCCACGGTGGTGGTGGATAATTAGTTTAGAATATGCAAAGTCCATCTATTGATGCTGCTGCTAAAAGATTTTCCACCTCCTGGTTTAGTAAAGAAAACCACTTTTTTTGATGGAAATTTTCTTTGTGAGTTTGGCTTGAAGGTTCAGGTTTACTCAGAGCTGACGTTTCCCTCTGGTTTATTTTTCAGAAATGCAAGAAGATTGCTCAGAGCACTGATGATGTGATAGTGAACAAGCCTCATGTATCTGATGAGGAGGAGGAGGAACGTCCTTTCTACAACCATCCTTTTAAACTGAGTGAACCCAAACCTATTTTCTTCAATTTAAGTGTGAGTACTGCTTATGTTTTCAATGCTTTAAATCCTGGTTCTTTTTAATAATGCAAGTAATTCTACAGAAATTTGTCAAGGGTTGATAATCTTGGTGAAACTGGGAGTATTTTTTAATCAATTTAAAGAAACATTCCCAATTCCATCAAGATTAAATTGATAATCTTGGTAAAATTGTGAGCGTTTCTTTAAATGCATCTGGAAATCAAATGTTTTGAAGCATGGATTAGAATTTATTTAAATTTTGTGGGGGGTTGGGTTTTTTTGAGGTGGTGGGTGGGTTTTTTTCTGTTTTATTTGGGATGGGGGATTGTGCTCATGAAAGTCTGTTCTGATTTTGCAGGATATAAAGCACTATAAAGGCTTTAATATGCTCAGCAAAAACAGAAATAACATTTCTGTTACAATAACCAATTCTTGGTTTTGTGTATAAATGCATATAGTTTGTGGTGTACATAAAATAAGCAGTAGTGCATGTTTACATAAGGTATAAGGTGGAAATGGGTTTAGATTTTATATTATATTATTAGAAAAGCCTACAAGGAAACTCAAGAAACCTTGGAATTCTTTCATGCTTGGAGGAGGAATGTTCTGTAGTGGTTATGGTCTGCTCTGCCTCTTGGTCTTGTTTTTGACCCTTTTAGTTTTGTTCTTTCTCTCTCCTAAAACCATTCCCATCCATATTCCTCAGAGTTTATCCAGTATTATCCAGTGCTGCCAGCTGTGTTTGCCTCTGGGAAGGGAACCTGGCAGGGATTTCTGCAGGTTTTTAATATATTAACAACACCAAGCAAAACAAAGCCATAATCATCTGCTCAGAAACTCAGGCTGCTGCTAAAAATAGGAGCAGAATTAGAAACCCAAATGCTGAGAGCTGCTTTCTCTCCACTCATGGGGAGCTTTTGATCACAGGCAATATTTTGCTGCCCAGGATTTTTGCCTTGGGGCTTTCCATACAAAATAACCTGTGTGTCAGGTGGAGATTGTTCTCAGTGTGAATGGGGTCAGTGGGGAGAGGAGGGTCGGGGATTTGGGGTTGCTGAAGTTGTTTTAAGGAGTTTTAAGAAGTTGTTTTTCATCTTCTCTTTGTGGGTCACTTGTGTGTTTTTAGGGCTGTGCCAAAATGATTAATTATAAAGGCTTTTTACTCTGGAGCAAGACTGAGTGTTCTGTACAAACCAAATCCCAGCTGTTTGCAGCAAAAACCACCTCGTGACTCTCGGGTGTTTCCAAGCCTTAACTTCTTCTCCTTTTATTTCTCTCAGACTCCCAGCATAAAACCAGCACCACCACCCCAACCCAAAAACCAGGTCAGCCTGTCCAAGGAGTTCCCAGTTTCCTCTGGCTCTCAGCATAGGAAGAAGGAGGCAGACAGTGTCTATGGAGAGTGGGTTCCTGTGGACAAAAACGGCAAAGACGACGGCAAGGACGATGTTTTCCCCAAGCCAGCCATTGAGGTAAGGAAGGCAAGGACAGCATATCATATAAAAAAACCAAAACCATCCCCTGGGCAGCCTGCTACCAAATTGCAGTCTGGGGGAAAAATAAAAAAAGGCACTAAAAAGGTAGTGCCTAACACTGCACTAAGCTGAGGAGCTGGGCTCTGCAAATGGGGATGCTCATTGGCAGTGTGGAAACAGCCTGTGCCCATCCTGCTTCTGGAAGCTGGTGACTTCTTGGTCTCAACAGGATTTAAACTGTAGCTGGAAGATGGAAAAACTTGCCAGTTCAGTTTCCTGCAGAGGTTAATTAATAATACCTTGAGATTTGCACAGTAATGTATGTAGCGCTGATTAAAATTGTTCCACCAGTCTTAGAACAAGAGCATTACACTGGAATGTAATCCATTAAAAATTTTTCAGTCACTTCCTCTAGATGTGTTGATTTTTTAGCTTTCCAGTCACTTTTTCTCCCATGACTGTTTTGCACGTGGCCTTCCAAAGGAGAATCTAATTGTATGGATAATAAACAAACAAACAAAAAAAACCAGAAACAAGTGTTTTTCCCCCTGGAATTTCTTCCAAAGAACATTTCTGGGGGCCGTTGTAATTAAGTAAATTAAGTATTTAAGAGAGATGTTAATGTTTTTTAAGTTGATGTTGTCTCAGTGCACCTGAAGCCTTGTCCTCAGACCTTCCAAAGCCAAACCCCAAAGCCTCCCCATCAATTTCTGACAAAGCCATCTCAGCATTTGGTGCCTTTTGTTCCTCAAGACCTTTCTGATATTGTTCAGTCCACTCCCCGAGGTTTCTTCTGGGTCTTCTACAGCACCAAAAGCACAGAGGGTATAACTTAGCCAGCATTTTCATTGAATCCCTCAGAATTTGATGGTTGGGCACCCAATTCCTTCTTCCCTCAGCACAGGTGGGAGCTGCACTTGGGGCTCTCATGCTCCAGTAAAACCCTGAGATGTTTGTGCAGAATGTCATTCCCAGTTTCATTGCAGTTAATATATTTACCATAAGTTCCTTTCCTTCCTGTTGTGTGTATCTTTATAAATGCCTGTAACTGTGTTGTCTGTTTTTTATATTTTGCAAATAAATACTTTGATTTGCCTTTACCTTAACTTGCTTTGTGTTAAGGATGATTTCAGGGGTGTCAGCTCCCAGCAGGCTGTACCATCCCCTGGGGTTTGGGAAGTGCAGGTACAGGATTGCTGTGTGTTCCTCCAGGGAGTCTGACAGGTAACACAGTGCTTCTCTGCTAAATTCTTTATTGCTCAAGAGGGCTCTGTGGTGGAAATGGCTCCCTTGGAGCAACATGAGGCAGATCAGCTCCCTTGCTGGGGGAGTAGAGAGCTTGGGGATGCTTGGAACTTCAGGCAGTTTCACCTAGGATTGACCTCCATGCATTGTTGCTGAATTTGCAATACTGTGACAGTTCTGATGCAAGTCTTGACATTAAACCCCACACAGTTTGTTCTGTTGCTGTGTTTTAATTCACATATTAGTTACAGACTTAGTCTGAAATGACCCTGCTGATACATTACAGCTTGTTTTAGTAAAACCTGATGCCTTAGAGTAGTTGTGTGTGGTAGTAGGAGAAGGAGGGGAAGGTGTGGAGTGATCTGAGGGCTCATCATGTCTGTAGCAGGCAGAGACACCTCTGAGGAAGGAGTGTTTGGAAGTGCAGAGTGGCAGGGTTGGGTTATCCCAGGTTGACTCCTGCAGAGATGCTGTGGGGATCTAAGGATGCAGTAAAAGCATTCATGGAGCTCCAGACTGTGTGAAAGCTGCTTTTTATTTGCTTCAGTATTTGTGATTTGTGCGGGAAAGCCTTGAGGAAGGGGATCAGCCAGGAGAGCTCTGGGGGAGAGCAGCCCCTCACTTCCACTGTTTCCCTTGACTCAGGAATGACAACAACTGCTTAAACCTCAAACAGAGATGGTTTGTTTTGTTTTTTTTTTCAAGATCCAAAGCTGCCATCAAGTGTCTTGACATAACACAAAGCCCTGATGGTCTCCGAAATGGAGCAGTATTTGGGAATTAACCCAGCAGGGAATGTTGCTAGGCCCCAGTGTGGTAAAGCACTAATACACCTGGTTTAGCATGGCAGTGGTCCCCTGTGGTTTCATGGACTGCTTCCATGCCTTTGTGTATTGCTGGATTGAAACTTTTGGTGAGTAGAAGAACTTTTATTTATCTCCTGGATCAGTTTCACAAAGAGGAAATGAAAGAATTATTTTAAGTATGTGAGAGAAGCTTGAAAACTCAGCCAGTGTGCATTTGAAACAGGCGTTTTTTACATCCGTGCTGTTGTGTGAGGGGATTGTGAGGTGGTATTTTAATTCTTCTTGTGCCTTTTTATGTTTTGTGTGACAGGAAATAAGCACTGAACTCAGTCCATAGGCACCTAGGACTTTTGGGATTTTAGCTCTGTTTTGGTCAGTGCCAGATATTCCAGCAATGATCTTCCCAACAGAAACACCTTCCTCCTAAACACCCCATCAAAAAAAATCCATCTTAAAATCAGCTTGAATAGAGCACAAAAGCAATTCCTGTGTTTGATGCCATTGTAGATGTTCATCTCTGTCTTCCTTTCAGTGTTTACTGAATTCTTGACCAGGTTCCTGGGACAGGGTTTGTGGTTTAACAGTGTTTGTTTTGTTCAGCTGAGTCAATTTTAAAGGAGTTTCAGTTTCTCCTGCTGGCCCTTTAGTACAAAATGTGTGAGAGGTCGAGGTTGAGATAGTGACAACAAAAGAGGCAAGGCTTTTACAAAGCAAATAAAAATGAAGTTCAGGTTAACCCATTGCCTTGATGTGTGTGTGTGCCAGCTGCTCTTCTGATTGTTGGGTTTCTTCTGTGCCTCAAACAGTCCCAGCCCTTCCAGCTTCTGCCACATCTCAAGAAATTCCATTTGTCTTTGCACCCTCTTCCCTTTCTGCTTTCCAAACAGAGTGACCATAAAATGCACATCCTTTGAGGAGCAGGGCACAAGGATTTTATAGAACAGCTGCACACCAGCCAGAATTTGTTACATTTTTACAGCCACAAATGGTGTGGATTTCTCTCCCTGCGGCTTTGCCCCGAGTGAAGGTTTGCAGTGAGCTCCTTCCTGTAGTTTATGTTTTCACTGCACAACATTGTTTCAAATTTATTTATATTTTACTGTAGTTCCCTGCAGCACAGATGGAGGTCATTCTTTCCAAAGCAGTGGATTCTGTGAGCTCACAGCCTGGTTTTACAGAACCCCTGAGGTTGGAAAATCCCTCCCAGCCCAGGCAGTCCCAGCTGTGCCCACCTTGTCACCCTGAGTGCCACCTCCAGGTGACACCTG
>JBBMKD010000001.1:115045990-115058974 GCA_037834095.1 Argya squamiceps
CGGGGGCGGCCATGGCCGACCGGGGCCAGGAGAAGCCGCGGTCCCGTCTTGGCGCCAAAGAGCGCCCGCTCCACCCCGGGGCGGTGCTGAGGGAGGAGCGCCGCCATCGCTGCCGCCCTCAGGGGCTCTGAGGGGAGCGCGGCTCCCGCTCCGCCCGCACACGCAACACGAACACGGATCCGGCACAAAGACACGCGGCACTCCACATTGTGTCCGTGCCCTTCCAAATGCATCGGGACAGCCCAAGGGCTGGACTCGGCTGCGGCAGCATCGCCACACGGCTGCCCCAGCGCCAAATCCCCTGTGCACGTACCGGGGATGTGCGATGGGACACGGAACGCACGGGCTTCAGTCTCCTTGGAGAAAGAAATGAGTGTTTCTGTCTATTTGGGAGAGAAAACGACTTTCGATGGCACTCGTTTGTGGTACGTGGAGTTCAAAAGGCATAACAAATGCTAGAAAGGTGTGATTAGAAATACATGTGGTACAAATGTCATAAAGAGGTGGTTAGTAGCAACATCTCTACTGACAAATGACTTAAAAGAAAACCTATACTATTAAAAGATCTTTCATCTGCAGTATTCTCACTCCTTGTGCTTGGGTTTTTAAACTTGTTAATTACTTAGATCATCGGCTGTATGTTGGAAACATTGAAGCAAAACTGAGTAACATCAGGGAAAACCAACAGCTGGGTGCAAGGCTTCAGAAGAGATGTGGGACTCCCGGAGGACTCCCACGCTTCAGACGTGCACAAAAGCCCCTCTCCTTTGCCAGGCTGCATGGCAGCACCAAGGAGGCAAATCAGAGTTCCTCCTGATTTCACAGGCTTGCCGTGCATCATTTCTCCAGAACCTGTTGCAAGTCCGGTGAGTGAGAAGACACAGATCAAGTGTGGTTCTGGATAATCTGTTTTTTCCCAAATTCTCCCCCTCCTGACACAGTTTGAAGGGTCCATGACTATGGTTTGAGTGATTCACAGTGAAAATGAGCAACGTGACTGAAACAGGAAAAGTACTTTTGCTCTCGAATCAGAGCATGTAATAAGGCACATCCTTTGAGGAAGGCAAAATGCAGTTCCTGTCACATGCTGACTTTCAGTTGGGCCACACTCATGGATGGTGCTGGAGAGACAGATCTGGGCTGCGCTGAGGTGGAAGGAGAGGAAATGAAAGTACACAGCACAGGGAGATATCAAAGGTAAGAAGCTTCACAAAGTACCTCAAATATGTGACTCACACAATTCCACCAGCTTGGGGACTCTGGATTTACCAGATTTACTGCCTTAGTGCTGAAATGAAGGGAAAGAGCTGGGAGAAACTTCTGCTGTCAGTACCACGTCCTTCCTATCTGGCACCTTTGCCAATCTCTGTAGTTTTGCCTGTCCTTCAATTGAATAGCAATTTTTAAATGTGGATTAAGATCTCAAAGTGTAGCATTCGGTCTCAGTGCAGTCAAAAGCAAAAGGTAACTATAAAGGTACCTGCTGGTAGGGGTTGGAGACAAAAAGACTAATAAACACATTTTTTTTTCCCCCCTCTTTGATTTCTTAGGGCTGCAAACCAATAGGAAATGAGTTTGCCTGTAGATGTTTCTGACATTTGTAATTGGGGGGGGCTGACAAGATTTTTATTGCAAGGCTGCTTCTTTAGCAGCTGCTGATGGGAACCTTCTGCTCAAGGGAATTCAAAAACCCTGAAGTCATGGAAGCTTCAGAGACCATTTGTGCTGAGGTATAAAGAATGTTTAAATTGAGTTTACTGCCTGCAAGTGTACACTGATTTACTCCACAAATACATTTCTTTATCTTCCCCAGGCTAAGAAATCAGATTTTGTGTGTCAGAACTGGATGACTTGTCTCTTTCTTGCTTGATTCTTCTGAACTGTTTCCATAGAGACTTTGGCTTCGTACAATGGGATGGGTTCATCCAGCTGAGGCCTGAAATGACACAGTAAAAAGTGCTGGTGAGCACACAGACCAACAGAAATATCACAGGACACACTTGACTTTCACTGTGTCAAACAAAGGAACAGATTTCTGCCTTTGCTCCAGGGCACAGGAGAAGGGAAAAACCCCAAAGCAAACAGGAGGCACAAGTGAATGAAAAGATCCTTCTTGCAGGGGGAGAAAAAAGGGGGTGGTGGGGACAGCAGCTGTTATCCTGCTTTAAGGGAAGGGATTTCCCATTCTCACCGTGTTGTGGGAGTCTTCCTATCTCCTGAAGCTCTGCTCAGGACTGTTAGTGCTGGCAAGTTTTCTACTTCTAATGCTGAATTTAAAAACCCTGAAAAATCTCCACGTCTCTCACCTGAAAATGCTATTTGATAATTTCTCCATGATATCTTCCAGGATGGGTATCCAAGAGGACTGTTAAGGAACAACAGAGCTGGAGAAAAATCTCTTTACAATCACATTTGCTGGTCACAGCCCTGTACTGATACAAACTCAGCAAGGTCAAGGCAAAATAAAAATGAACCTCCATTCCAGGCTTTAGATCAGATTTTTGCACTTGTTTCTGTATCAGAAACCTCCTTTCCTGAAACAGGATGCAAACATGAAATATGGAATATTTCAATTACTTCCATATGCCAATATTCAGTATTTCAACATGAAATACAAGGGCAGCCTGCACTAGTACAACATCAATCAATCATTAATCAATAGCATCTTTTGTGCAGAATGAAGGGAACAGATTTAGGCACCAGGTAGCTGTTGTGGCTGTTCATACAGGCATTGATAAAAAGGCAGAATGAAGTTGGGAACACAGCAGAGGCTGGAAGTCCTTGGAGCACAGTGCCATGTGAGGGGTCTGGGAGTTAATGGCCACCAGCCAAGACAGCACAACACATGGGGCTGTATTCAGTCTTTGTATGAAACTCAAACAATAAGGTTCAAACTTCATTTCAAAGGCAATCAGGCTGATATTCCAAGCTCAAATTCTTTAAAACAGTGATCAATTTGTGATTTTTTCAGATGACAGTAAGGCCAGATGCTCCAGAATGTCACAAGATAGACAAGTCCCTAAAGCCAAAAGCACCCAAACCTTCCAGGGCTGAAAATGTCCTGCCCAGAGAGCTCAGTCCAGCTGCATCAGCCCAAAGGTAGGAGACATTCCTTTCCCTTTCCCTTTCCCTAACCCACACTGTCTCTCCATAAATTTTAGGTACAAAACAAATCAGTACATTTTTATATACATAATATTTCTGTACATTGCAAATAAAGGAAAAGTTAGGAAGCCAAAACACTTCCACTTTTGCACTGAACATGAGTGCATTAAGTTTACAGGTGACACATCTAATGCCCAGAAGCACAACAATAAAAAAAAATCCAAAATGTCACTTGCATATAATGAAAACATATAGAATCAAATCTTCAAATAATTGGTTCAATAGTGAATAAAAATACTGCATTTTTTTTCCCTAGAATGGGTGTGTTGCAGCACTATTTTTAATGAAGTTTGTAGAGACATTTTCAAGGCCAGGTTGGACTTTGGGGCTTGGAGCACCCTGGGATGGTGGAAATTGTCCCTGCCATGGCAGGGGTGGGATGAGTTTCAAGGTCCTTCCCACCAAACCAGTGTGAGATTCCATGATCTATTTAAAAGGAATGCAGAAAACACCCTAAAACCTGAGTGTCTCTCATATTTTAGCTGCACCTTTGCAGCTCTGAGCAGAGGAGAAGCTCTCAGTGGCATTTCCCAGTTGTATTTTCATGCTTTGAGCAGTGAGAATTCCACAGCACCACCAAAGGATATCGAGATACTTCCCCTGCTGCACGTTGGACAGGTTCCAGATCTCATCGTTCAGGAAGGACACTGTGGCTCCCTTAAGGAACAAGGAGTGGCTGTCTGGAGGATCCAGCTGAAGCAAAATCAAGAAAAAAAAGTCATTTAGCTACATTTTCCCCTACAAAAATAAAGGTTAAATTATTATTTTATAGAGATGGTTCAACCAAACAAAAAACCACTCCTTGCCCACCCTTAAAAGAAAGGCAACTTGTGACACTGACAGGTTGAAACAAGAGTTTTATGTGTGTGTATCTCCATTTTCTGTGGGACAAACCCCTCCCTGCCACAGGCACCTTTACCTGCAGGTCCTTTTCTGTGGTTATCCAGTGTCCCCCGACCCCCAGCAGAGTGATGATGTCGTGCTTGTGGGGCAGCAGCTGGGATTTGGAAGCTGGTTCATCTTCAGCACTGTATAACCTCACTGGGGAGGGAGAAGAAACTCCTCTGAGCTCAGAAGAAAATGTGGAAAATTCAATATGCATTTATTTCCACACATTTCAGTGGAACTCTTTAAGTTCTTCGGTTGTTTCAGCTAAAAATGGTTGAAAACTCTGAATTTATTATTTTATTTATACCCTGAGTATCTTAGATACTTTATTCAGAATAATATTTTATAATGGCTCTGATGTTACTATTCAGAGTTATATTTTGTTTATACTCATAATACTATATAGTAATAATATAGACTATATATAATATATATAATATACTATATTATAATACTATATTATAATAATATTATATTAGAATATATAACATATAATATAAATATATATAATATTACAATTATATTATATTATATTATAATATATAATACATTATATAAAAAATATATATAATATAATTATATATAATATAATATAAATAATACAGGGAAGGAAATATATATATATATGTATGGTGAAGGAAATAATAATAATATAGCCTATGTTATATAGTGCATATTATGTATATATATAATAGTATATATACATATACATAATATATACTATATAATATAGGCTATATTATATAGTGTATATTATGTATATGTATATATAATACAGTATATATACATAAAATACATCCTATATATAATATATAGGACATATAACATATAAACATAGAACATATATAATATAACATATATATACTATATATAATATATAAAATACAATATATAACACACTATTGTCTGTATAATATAATATGTAATTTAAATATATAAATTATACATCTATGTACTATTATATATTTATCTACTATATATTTATCTACTATATATTTATCTACTATTATATAGCTATATATATCAGCAATAGGTTATAGATAAAATACATAATAGTAAAAAGTGTATATAATATACAGTATATATACATATATACTGTATGTATGTATATATAATATATATGTATATATATAACATATATATGTATATATACATACATATAGCATGTAGTAACATTTTATTAATATATTTTTATTTCTATTGCTCTGAATAGTAACATCAGAGTTTTCACCTATTAGAGTTGGTTTCCAATAGAGGTTGACAGTGCTGTTAATTAGGATTAATTTCTGTATTCAAACAAGGCAGCACAAACAACGATGTCACAGCTCTAACCCTTTAAAGCCATTTTTTAATTTTCAGTGTTAAACAGAGGAATATTTCAGCCAAATTGAGCAGCTGACCATGGGCTGCTTGCAGGAGCAGTGTGTGCTAGAGGAGCTCTTTGGAACAAAGCAGATGGAATTCCCAAGGAAGCAGGAATTCCTCCATTTCAGCCAGGTTTAGGTGTTTGCAGCAGTGTGTGCTAGAGGAACTCTTTGGAATAAAGCAGATGGAATGCCCAAGGAAGCAGGAATTCTTCCATTTCAGCCACAGTTAGGAGGTGCTTGCAGCAGCAGTGTGTGCTAGAGGAGCTCTGTGGAACAGAGCAGATGGAATTCCCAAGGAAGGAGGAACTCCTCCATTTCAGCCAGGATTTGCAGCTGACTAGGAGGTGCTTGCAGCAGCAGTGTGTGATAAAGGAATTGGAATAAAGCAGATGGAATTCTCATGGAAGCAGGAATTCCTCCATTTCAGCCAGGTTTAGGAGGTGCTTGCAGCAGTGTGTGCTAGAGGAGCTCTGTGGGGTAAAGCATCTGGAAATCCCATGGAAGCAGGAATTCCTCCATTTCAGCCAGGTTTAGCAGCTGACTAGGAGGTGCTTGCAGCAGCAGTGTGTGATAACGGAATTGGAATAAAGCAGATGGAATTCCCATGGAAGCAGGAACTCCTCCATTTCAGCCAGGTTTCAGCCAGCTTTAGGAAGTGCTTGCAGCAGCAGTGTGTGCTAGAGGAACTCTTTGGAACAAAGCATCTGGAATTCCCAAGGAAGCAGGAACTCCTCCATTTCAGCCACGTTTAGCAGCTGACCATGGGCTGCTTGCAGCAACAGTGTGTCCTAGAGGAGCTCTGTGGAACAGAGCACACGGAATTCCCAAGGAAGCAGGAATTCCTCCATTTCAGCCAGGTTTAGGAGGTGCTTACAGCAGTGTGTGCTAGAGGAGCTCTGTGGAACAGAGCACACGGAATTCCCCGGAAGCAGGAAGTCCCCCGGGAATACCTCCGGCATCCAGCACGATGTCCACGCCCAGCCCGCCCGTCTCCTCCAGGCAGCTCTCGGCCACGTCGATCTTCCCGTGGGACACGTCGATCACCCGGGCTGCCAGAGCAGGACACCAACAAAAACAACTTCAGAGCCATGAAAATGGAGTTTGAAAATGGAGTTTGAAATGGAGTTTGAAAACTCAGATCCAGAGCAGCACATGCAGTTTCTGCTCCCTGCAGGTACCACAAGTGGGTTTGCAGCTACACTCAAAAAACCCCTGGCACGTCTTTTATTTTCATTTTCATCACCGTGCAAAAATCAACACCAAAAGGTATGAATGCAGAAGCTCAACTCACGAATTTGTTGGCCCAAAAGGATGAAATGTGGCACTCTAAGGTTAGAAATCCTCTGGGTTCAGTTTTTGCCATTCTTGTCCAAGTGCTGGCTCTCTGGCTCATTCATTAAATGCTTAGATGAAGGGATTTACATCTGCCCTTGAAATATTGCTGAACTGAAAGCCACCACCACGTTTTCCTGTCATGTATCTGTGATGGCCTAGTTGTGGTTGGTTATAAGGATGAACCACAGAACCAGGACTGAGAGAATCCCAGAATGGTTTGGTTTGGAAGGGACCTTAAGGATCATCACATCCCATTCCCTGCCACTATCCCAGGCTGCTCCAAACCCCAAATGTCCAACCTGGCTTTGGATACTTCCAGGGACCCAGGGACAGCCACAGCTGCTCTGGGAATTCTATTCCAGGGCCTGCCCACCCTGCCAGGGAACAATTCCTGCCCCAGATCCCACCCAGCCCTGCTCTCCTTCAGGTAAAAGCCATTTTTAATATTGTAACAACAACACAGGGGCAGAGAAGGAGCAGCTACAGGGTTTGTTTCATCATTACGAGGTAGAACAAACATTTAGAAACAAAATTAAACTAAACAAAACAGGCCAAAGACTTCACAGGCAAATGAGAACTGAAAGAACATCAAACAAACTTGGAGGCCAATTTCCAGAGGCTCCTGGCCTGAGCTCTGCACTCACCCACCAAAGGCTGCCGGGCTCCTTCTGGAATGTGATCCCAGCAGGGGAGGGAAGAGAAAATGCAAGGAGTTGGTCATTAAGGATATGAAATCATCAATGAATATCTTGGGTTTGGTTCTTTTTGTCCCTTCAAATCCTCAATCAAATCATAGGATGAATTCAATCCCAAGTCATTATCTCTTTTTTTTTTCACTGAAGTTAAATGATTTCACTGGAGAGAACACACATGAGCAAAATTTGCTAAAGATGGGATAATAATTAATCCTTAATGATAACCATATTCCCCATATACAAATTAACCCCCATAATATCCTTTTCTTCTTAGTTTCCTTTGGTCAAGAAATTAAAAGGTTTTCCTTACAGGGCAATTTGACATGGGATTATTTCTGCAAATCATTTCACTTTTTGAAAAGAATTCTGGTTTTGTAGACCCAAAGTCTGGCAATCAAAAAAAAGAAAAAAGAAAAAAGAGAAAAAAAAAGAAAAGAAAAAAAGAGAAAAGAAAAAAGAGAAAAAAGGAAAAAAAGGAAGAAAAGGAGGGGGAAAAAGAGAAAAAAAGAGAAAAAAAGAAAAAAGAGAAAAATAGAAAAAAGAGAAAAAAGAGAAAAAAGAAAAAAGGAGAAAAAAGAGAAAAAAGAGAAAAAAGAAAAAAGAGAAAAAAAAGAAAAAAGGAGAAGAGAAGAAAAAAGAAGAGAAAAGAGAAAAAAGGAAAAAAAGAAATAAGAAAAAAGGAGAAAGAAGAGAAAAAAGAAAAAAAAGAAAAAAAAAGAAAAAAAAAAAGAAAAAAGGAGAAAAAAAGAAAAAATATTAAAAAAAAGGGGAAAAAAAAGGAGAAAAAAAAAAGAGGCCAGAGTTCTACCAGTTTGACTATTTTCTGATTTCTGTAGAGCAAAAATATCCAGTTTTATTCCTTAACTCATTACAATAGTTCTAACAGTACTTATCAAAATCCTGTCATCTTCCTTCCTAAAAAATACTGGAAAAAAATCTCACCACTGCAGAAAAGAAACAACAAATTGTAATATAATTTTCCATAATCCTTTGTCATTTCTGTATTTCTCACAAAACACTGGTAGATTAGTTCAGTTTCTTCTGCTGTGACCTGCACAAGTTCCAAAATAACATTTTTCTGCCTGGCAAAACTTCAGAGCTGCAGAGTTCAAACCCTGACACCCCAAGGATGTGCTGGGGGGCTCTAAGCAAAGGCATCCCCCAAAAGCTCAGCACAGAATGAAATCTCACAAATCAAACTAAAATAAAAGCAGGAGGTGCCCTTGGGAGCAGAGGAAATCTCTGTGTGTGTGTAGATACTTTTCCTTGGGTTCTCTGACAGAAACTCATCCCATTGTTCCATATAATCCCAATATTGTGGGATATTCTGTCTCCAGCCTGAAACACAGGCATTAAAATGCCAAAATCTGTTCAAATCCTCTCCTTCATTCCAGTATGATTTTTACTCCAGGGATTACTGAAGACAAAAAAAATCCCCATTCTGTTGGTCTAAAAACAAACCCTGAAACATTCCCAGGAACTTGCACTGCACTCACATTAATTAACAAACAAATCAGAAAGGCCTGAACACTTTTAAAAGCTTTTTGCTTCTGCACTCAAGCTGTTTCTCTCTTTAAATGCTGAACCCAGGTTCTATTTCTTTATTTGAAATAAAGTTGCAGTTATCATTTTTTCCCCTCAGCCATTCCAGGAAGCAGCTTGGTATGCTCAACAATGATAACACAAACTGCTGCTCACTGAAAACTGCCAAAAAGTAACCAAAAATCCCCTGAACAAGCACAAAACTGAAAATTCTCCACCCACACACACAAGAAGCCACTCAGAGCTTGGGTTACTTAGGATCTATTTGGCATTAACATTCAAAGAATTTAAAAATGCTGTAAAAAGTAACTCAGGACTGTGAGAATAAATCTGCCAAATCCTTTCCAAGCTCATGAGTTTTTCATATAATTAGAAAAATATAAAATGTAACAAAAGGAAGTTGTAAGTCTTCAGTATTTCCTCTTTGGCCCTGTAACAGCTGGTGCTTTGCATAGCAACAACATTCCCAAAAATCTTCCAGTTCTGATGTCTGTCACCACTGCTAGTGCAGTAAAAGATATAAACACAGAGACAGTAAAAAAAGGCTGCTGGAATTAGGAAAAAATAGGGTATTTTTGTCAATTTTCAAAAAAAAAAGTGTTACTGTCAAGCTGTAGAGAGATCTGGAGGGGCTGCAGTGCTGATCTCCCCCAGCCCTGGGGTGATGTGGCTGCACAAGGCTCCCCCCAAAGGAATTTTACAGCTGCTGCTCTGGAACTGCACTGAATGCCAACAAAAATCACATTCTGAAAAATAAACCTGGGGACTACACTGCAGCACTTGGTATTTGCAGGAGGAAGCAGCAGGCACCAGATTTAACCTTTTGCTGCACTCCAGCCAGACTTGATAATCCATCCTTTATTTTAAAACTGTCTGAATGAAGGAATATTCCACCTCCCTCCACAAAACACTGTTGAAATTTTGATCAGGAAAGATGCCAGCAGCTCCTACACAGAGTGTTTTCTCATGTTATATTCAGAGGAAGAAAAGGAGAAGGAGGAGGAGAAGGAGTAAAAAGAGAAGGAGTAAAAGGAGGAGAAGGAAAAGGAGGAGAAGGAAAAGGAGGAGAAGGAAAAGGAGGAGAAGGAAAAGGAGGAGAAGGAACAGGAGGAGGAGAGGGAAAAAGAGAAGGAGAAGGAAAAGAAGGAAAAGGAGGAGAAGGAGAAGGAAAAAAAGGAGAAGGAGAAGGAGTAAAAGGAGAAGGAGTAAAAGGAGGAGAAGGAAAAGGAGGAGAAGGAGAAGGAAAAAAAGGAGAAGGAGGAGGAGGAACAGGAGGAGGAAAAGGAAAAGAAGGAAAAGGAAGAGAAAGAAAAAAAGGAGAAGGAGAAGGAGAAGGAGAAAACCAGGGTCAGCTTGTGTGGTTTAGGCCATCATGAACAGTGAAATGGTGACAGCAAAGAAAAAGCCCTGGAGAGCACTGAGTGTTCAAGCTTGAAGCATCAAAAAGAAGAAGTCAGGGGGAAATGCAAGTGTTGTGTGTGAAGCCAAGCTCCTTTAGAAAGCAGAAAAATGCAGAGCCTGTGCAGGTCCAGCTCTGGCAGTACCTGAGACTTGATAAAACACTGCTGGGAATAACCTGAGGCTGCTGAGTGCTGCCTGCCAGGTGTGTGAGCCCTGGCACACCCTGGGGGAGTGCTGACTCAGCAATCCTGCCTCCCACAGCAACCACTTCACCACATGGAAAAGATTTCCTGAGCACTCAGGCCAAAAGGCAGCACTCAGCACTGCTGGGAAGCACTGCCAGGCATTACAGCTGAAATAAAAATAAAGATGCCATTAAATACACCTAAACCAGAAATGAAACACCTGTGAAGTACAGAACAAACCTGAAAACTAATTAATTAGACTATTTATCCAGTTGTATTTACTTTTTACAGATAAGTCTCTAGCTCTGATAGAATAAAAAATATTTTGAGACATTCTTTAGGCCAAACTTTATCACTGAAGGCTGAAACTCACCCCCAGCAGGTCTGAGCCTCTCCAGGTACTGCTTGTCCTCCAGGCTGTGGGCAGTGGAGATGACTTTGGCCCCTCTGTGTTGGGCCAACTGAATGGCAATGGTACCCAAGGGCTGAGGAGGGAACAGCAGGGTCAGTGATTAATTCATTAATTAATCTTTTACACCAACAATTTGATGCTGTTTAAGAATAATTATATTGCAAAGGCCACTTAGGAGTACCCAGAAATTAATTTACTCCTGAAATAAAGCTGAACCAAGAATTGAATATTCACAGATTTCCTTCTGTCCTAAGTGAGGCCAAAACAACTCTTCAGTGATTGGGAGGCTCTGAATGAACTTTTGGTCAGTAATTGGTTCTTGTCTTCAACAAAATAGCTCAGATTCCACTTTAATTACCACAGCCACCTTCACTGCAGTTGGAACTCAGAGTTTGAAGGGAAAAAAAGTTCTAAGGAAAAAGCCTCAGCCATGTTTACATTACAGAACTTGGCTTAGGGAGCCCCACATCTTCATTAGCATTAAAAACTGCAGGGATGCAAATCAAATTATTTACATCCAAGAAAAGGTAAAAAGAAAAGGTGTTGATGCCTTCAGTTTGATCTTTGCTGTATTTCAGGTTCTGTGCTGCCCAGGGGGGCAGCTCTGAGCTCACACTCAGTGTCACTCAGCTCTGCACACAGCAGGGACACAAAACAAATCCTTTTCCTGCTGCACACCAAGGACACAAGGGACAAGTTTTCAGGCCCAAAAGCACAAACAAGGCTGGGCTGAGGAGAGAAAACAAGAAGGATGGGACTGCATCACCTGCAGCTGGAACTGGACAATTAAACCCCAATGTGCAAATGGAACAAAACTTATAAAAGTGTCAGACCTTGTGATCATTCGTCCATTTTGTGACCATTTTGGGCCCATTTTGTGACCATTTTGTGTCCATTTTGTGCCCATTTTGGGTCCATTTTGTGCCCATTTTGTGTCCATTTTGTGACCATTTTATGCCCATTTTGTGACCATTTTTTGTCCATTTTGTAACCATTTTGTGACCCTTTTGTGTCCATTTTGTGCCCATTTTTTGTCCATTTTGTAACCATTTTGTGACCATTTTGTGACCATTTTGTGCCCATTTTGGGTCCATTTTGTGCCCATTTTTTGTCCATTTTGTAACCATTTTGTGACCATTTTGGGTCCATTTTGTGTCCACCTTGGGTGTAGCCCTGGCCAGGCTCTTGTCCTGCCCAAGGTGTCTCTTTAAAGGCCTTTTAATAAATCTCTACTTTATTCTGTCAGCTCTGTCCACTCTCTGTTCCAGCTCAGTCTTCCCAAGGCATCAGTGAGAGAGGACTAAAATAAGGCATTTTCCTGCAGTTATCCCTGAGGACTCAGGGCTAACTGTGTCACTGTAGGACACCAGAACAGCCTCCCTCCCTCTGCAGCCCCACACTCCAGGCAGGACAAGATTCCTGATCAGGATCTCTGTGGGAAAGCCCTTCCTGCAAACCCATGAAATGAAGGGCACAGCCAGCACTCCCTGGTGAGCCCGGTGAGAAATGCAGGGGCTGTGTGTGATGCCTGTGGCCTGGAACAGACTGGACAGAGCTGGAGAATAAAGTAGGTATTTATTAAAAGACCTTTAAGGACACACTTTGGGCAGGACAAGAGCCTGGCCAGGGCTACACCCAGGGTGGGCACAAAATGGACACAAAATGGACCCAAAATGGGCACAAAATGGGCACAAAATGGGTACAAAATGGGCATAAAATGGATGCAAAATGGACACAAAATGGACAAAAAATGGACATTAAATGGACACAAAATGGGCACAAAATGGACAAAAAATGGGCACAAAATGGGCACAAAATGGGCCCAAAATGGTCACAAAATGGGCACAAAATGGACAAAAAATGGTCACAAAATGGGCACAAAATGGGCACATGGTCACGAGGTCTCACACTTTTATCAGTTTTGGTCCATTTGCACATTGGGGTTGAATTGTCCAGTTCCAGCTGCAGGTGATGCAGTCCCATCCTTGTTGTTT
>JBBMKD010000001.1:115151727-115163103 GCA_037834095.1 Argya squamiceps
TGTCCCCAGTCCCTCTGCAGCTCTCCTGGAGCCCCTTTAGGTGCTCTGAGCTCTCCCTGGAGCTTCTCCTCTCCAGGGGAGCACCCCCAGCTCTTCCAGCCGGGCTCCAGCAGCCCACACCAGCCTCTTCATTACCTGTCTCTAATTCCAGAGGTCATTAATTCAGCAGCTCCTGGAGAAAACCAGAGCTGAGGAGTTGCCAATCCCTAATTTCAGGGCACAGGGGACTGAGGGAGGAGCCCCGTGGCAGCACGTTTACCTGGTGATGAACCTGCAGGCTTCCTGCGGGCTGCTGAAGGATTTCCAGCGCGCCGTGGGGATCCCGTGGCGCTCCAGGAAGGATTTGCTGCCGCTGCTGTGCGAGGCCAGCTGGGCTGCCCTGGCACAGGGCCCGAAGCACCCGACTCCTGCTGCCCTCAGGTCATCGGCCATGCCTGAGCCACACAAACAGCACAAGCACCGAGGGGGCTCGTTGGGGACACCGTGTGACAAAAGGGAATTCCCACTGGATCTTCCAGGGGAGTCTTGTGTAGAGGATACTTTCCATCTTTGACAAGATGGGAAACCAGGTCTGATTGGTGTGAGATTCTTCATGGTTCTGCTGACTTAGAGTGGTGATTTTTAGTTTTTGGTTTGTGTTGGCTCGTCGTTTTTTAGGGGTTTTGAGTTTGACTCGTGTCCCACGAGCACCCGAGGTCTTTTTATTTGCAAGTCGGGCGGTGCCATCGGCTGCCCCGTGGTCACTACGGCAGGAGTGGCAGCAAGGACAGTTACAAGGCAAGGGGCATCAGGTAATTAACATTTGACAGGCAAAACATTTAGGGAAGGTATTTTAATTACCATAACAATCGGCCTGAGCTAAACCACAGAGAAGAGCTTTACTACAGGCAAGGCAAAACTGAAATTAGAAATTGTCATTTTGTTTCTTACACCACCATCCCTTCGTTATGCTTCCCTTTGTCTCAGATAATTCATTCACCCCCAAAAGGAGGTTCTGAGTATCCCCTGACCCTTCTCAGCCTGTTGTTTTAAGGCTCTTTGTACCTTACTAAGCAGTCTCACAGTTACCCCCCTGCACCATTTTAAAGCAGAATTCAAGGTGCTGATTTTTTCCCTAAACCCAATTATATGATTTGATATTATTATATTATAATATTATCACATCCCCTGACCCTTCTCAGCCTGTTGCTTCAAGGCTTTTTAGCTCTGTACCTTACTAAGCACTCTCACAGTTACACCCCCTTCATTTTAAATCAGAATTCAAGGTGCTGATTTTTTCTGTCAACCCTATTATATGATTTGATATTATTATGTTATGTTCGATTATTATATTATAATATTTTCACATCCCCTGACCCTTCTCAGCCTGTTGTTTTAAGGCTTTTTAGCTCTGTACCTTACTAAGCACTCTCACATTTAAACCCCTCTCCATTTTAAAGCAGAATTCAAGATGCTGATTTTTTCCCTAAACCCAATTATATGATTTGATATTATTATATCATGTTCATTTACTATATTATAATATTATCACATCCCCTGACCCTTCTCAGCCTGTTGTTTTAAGGCTCTTTATACATTACTAAGCACACTCACAGTTACCCCGTGCCACATTTTAAAGCAGAATTCAAGGTGCTGATTTTTTCCCTAAACCCAATTATATGATTTGATATTATTATATGTTATATTCATTTATTATAATATTCTCACATCCCCTGACCCCTCTCAGCCTGTTGTTTTAAGGCTCTTTAGCTCTGTACATTGCTAAGCACTCTCACAGTTACACCCCCCTTCATTTTAAATCAGAATTCAAGGTGCTGATTTTTTCTGTCAACACAATTATATGATTTGATATTATTATGTTATGTTCATTTATTATAATATTATCATATTAATATTATAATATTAACTTGATAATATATTATAACATTAATATAATATTAATCATTCAAATATAATTTAATATAATATAGTATTCATTATATCATTACAATTATAATTATACTTATAATATAAATATTATAATATTTATATGCTTATTCTCTCAACTTAGGTTTATTTAATAATTTTATGAACTTACCAGCAGCCAAGAGAGCTTCTGGGCCAACTAACACAAGCCCAATGTTATGATCTTTGCAGAACTGGGTAACAATAGTGTGATTGCTCACTAATACAGCTGAAAAGGAAAAATAATGAACTGATGACTGTAAAGCCCAAATAGGAGGCAGGAGATGAGAATGTCTTTTTTCCATCCCCATAAAAGTGTGATTAAAATCATGAAACAGCCCTTGAAGGGCAAAGTGAAATATCAATTTAAGAATGACAGAGTCCAAAAGGAACTGGGAACAGCTCCAGTTTGCACTTCTGTTTCTAATACACATCTGCTAACTGATTAAATCGATTTTATTTGCCATGTGTAATCATGTGTATTTATAAAAATATCACAACAATATCAACTCTGAAAAATAAAACTTAAGTTTCGGGAAGGAAAATAAATTTCAACAGCTGAGTAAAGATTTACTCAAAGCATTGGATGATGCAGCTAAATTTTGCTGAGTAGCCTGGGCAGACACAGAGATGTTTCTACTCAGAATTAAAAACTTTGAGCCCTCTGTTCCTGGGTTAATTTTCACTGGAACTGGTCACTGAATTCAAGCACAAAAGTGGAAGAGATGAGGTGTAGAAATACAAGTCTCATATAAGCCTCATTAACTTAAGCAGCAGGGCTAAAAATCAATAGAGCAGGGTGTTTTAGGAGGCAGCTCTGAAATTCAGAAATCATAAAATAAAAAATAAATCTGTGCCTTCAATCATTTGTGGCACCAGTAACAGACGAGCAGCTGGGGTTTGTCCCAGTTGCTGCAGTGCTGACTGCTCGGACCGGGATTTTATTCCCCCGTTTTTACCTGAATTGGAGATTTTGCCGGTGCTGACTGCTCGGACCGGGATTTTATTCCCCCGTTTTTACCTGAATTGGAGATTTTGCCGGTGCTGATTGCTCGGACCGGGATTTTATTCCCCCGTTTTTACCTGAATTGGAGATTTTGCCGTTGTCAGCTGTCCCTGCATTTCCTGGAGCCACAAACACGTGTTTGACGTGGGGGGACTGGGCCAACTTCCAGGCCAGGGCGTGTTCCCTGCCTCCGCCGCCGACCACCAGCACCCGCTCAGCCATGGCAGCCCCGGGGCACCCCGACCTCACAAAAGAAGCAACAACAAAATAATTGTCTCACTCCTGCAGGTTTTAGGGGATATTAACCCAGTGTGTGTCAGAAAGGTGCTCCCAGGCTGTGGGACACGGTGGCTGTGCCAGCAGTGCCACCAGATGGACACATCGGTCACGTCTGGGTTTAAACAGGGACAACAAATCCACTGGGAATTGTCCCCACTTGTTCCAGCAGAGTCGAGATTTCATCGCTTAACCACCCACAGATAGGAAATATTCTTGCCTTGAGTAGGTCTCATCAGCTCCTTTGCACAACTACACAGGACAGGACTAAAAGTGTCACACAAATGCACTAAAAATAAATTTTTATATATTTTATACGTTATATACATATTTATTTCTAAACAAACATAAAGAAATATGTACATAATAAACAAATGATATAAGAAAGAACTAAGCAGTGACTAACTATATAATGAATAAATATCTAATAAATAAATATACAAAAAATGCAATTGTTCTGCTCCTTTTCATATATAATAAATAGATTTCACTCTGACTGCTGTGGTCAGTCCATAAGATTTTAAGGGTGCAAACATTCTCGTCAGTAAATGGCAAAGGCAGATTTCAGGACAGACTTTATCCACTGACAATTGCCAGGAGGACACTTGAGCAGAGCAGCACATTCAATAAAAGACAACCATTCATCTCATTGGCACACTGACATTTCCAGCAGTTCCTCAGCAACAATATTTTGTGGCAGATTAGTTTGGCTTTATTTCAGAAGTGTTATCATAGGTCACATCTGCAAACTTCATTTCTCCCTCTGTGGACAAATGTCAGAGAGAAAAATGCACCCCAGCCCGTGACCTTTAAGGGAGGTGCTGATGGAGAAACCAGTCCTTACCCAGGAGAGAGATCATAAATTAAAGTACCATAGACACCAGCCTGCCTTCTCCCTTCTCCCCAGCAATCAGAGCCCCTGGGTTTAATTCACTGCACACCTTCCAAAGGCAAACAGGAGCTAAATGGTGACACCGAGGGGGAATATTCCAGGCAAGGTGTTCACAGAACTGTGACACACCAAGAATCGTGCTTGGAGCTCCTGGGACAGGATTACATCACCTTAACTCACTACAAAACCCAATTTAACTCCCTCTATTTCATCATTCTTGCACTGCCCAAGTACAAAGTCAGGAATTCTCACAGCCCAGCCCTGGGAACTGCAGAGTTTTGGGGGTTATTTGATTTGAAATTTTAGCTGTTGTGCTCTAGGTGTACAAACACAGAGCACGTGTTTAATGCTCCACCAGGGATGGAGTGATTTCCTTGCAAAAGACTTTTCCTAGCTTTTATTTTGGGTAACAATCCAGAGTGTCAGGCTTTGTCCTTCCTTTTGAAATTGCCTGAGAAATAATGGCTGGAAGTGGCAGTGAATGTGAAGATGAGTTACAACTGCTCTGTCTCTGATAAAGGCACCAACCTTCTCTGCAGGGCTCCAGTACAGTACCACAGTTATCAATAAAAAGGAAAGTGGTTTTAAAAGCAATTCCACATCCCACACACCCCCTGAAAATAATCTCACAATTCTGTGAAGTTTTCTAAAGCAGAATGAATTAAAGTTCCAAACTGGGAACAGACTGAAAGCAGGCAGTGCCTCCAGCCCTTTGGGGAAAATTCACTTTCCCATTCCACCTCCCAGTGAGGACACTAAGGATGTTTTTTGCAAAGCCAAGCAAAAGCGTGCTGGAAGAGAGGAAATTTGGTGAGTGAACTGGTCCAGGAGGGAAGGCTGGAGAGAGGGATGTCTCACCGGAATTCTTTTCCCTTACCGTGTCAGACCCTGCTGCCTGCCCGCACAAAAGTCCTCCAGAAGGTTCTTCCTCCAGTTCCTGCTTCAGGTCCAAAGGATTTCTGATCTCCTGAAGCCAAAGAGAAGAGAGTGGAAGAGGCAGCCTGAGCTGCAGCTGTCCTGTCTCCCTTGATCCTCCACCCTGACCAGAGGATCCCCAGCAGCATCTCCTCAGTGCCTCCCACCCTTCAAGTCATCCCCACACCCTCAAAACCGTGGAGTCTCCTCCTCTCTCTCCATCTTCCTTTGAAAACCACACAAACAGCTCCTCCCAGCAGCCGGTCTGACCCTGGAAATAGGATTCAGCCCTAGAGAAAAAAAACCCAGCTACAGTGTGTCACAAAGCCGAGCTCCTCACTCGCATCCCAAGCAAGAGCAACATTATATCCCCTGCCAGGGCAAGGGTCTCAGAGACTGAGACAGAAACATGGCTAGAAAAAACTTCAACAGGTTTCTCACTCCTTGTTCTTGCCTTTTTGAACTTTGACATTTGTTTCCTGTGATCTGCTGTATTTTGGAAACATTGAAGCAAAACTGAGCAACATCAGGGAAAACCAACAGCTGGGTGCAAGGCTTCAGAAGAGATGTGGGACTCCCGGAGGACTCCCACGCTTCAGACGTGCACAAAAGCCCCTCTCCTTTGCCAGGCTGCATGGCAGCACCAAGGAGGCAAATCAGAGTTCCTCCTGATTTCACAGGCTTGCCGTGCATCATTTCTCCAGAACCTGCTGCAAGTCCGGTGAGTGAGAAGAGAGAGGTCAAGTGTGGTTCTGGATAATCTGTTTTTTCTCAAATTCTCCCTCTCCTGACACAGTTTGAAGCATCAAGCTGCAGGTGGGAGCACACCTGATGTCCCCCAGGCCTCTCCTGTGGGCAGGAGCCCTGCAGGGCAATTCCACCTTGAACAATTCATTTTCCCATTGCTGGAGTCTCCTTTGGTGTGGAAAAGAAAGGAGAATTGGGCATCCCCTTCTCCTTGTCCATCTTCTCAATAATTTCCATTACCCTGTAATGCAGATGGATCCAGGGAGCTGCTTCCTCCCAACAGGCAGCATTTCCCTGCATGCTGTTTGCCTCCCTTTGGGATAATTCACTGGAACTGTCCTGTGCCCCTTGACAGAGCCCTGTGTCCTCACCTGCTTCCCACTGGGAGAGCCCTTTGTCCCACAGGGACATGTCTTGAACAATTACATTGTCTTTCCCCAAAGACAGATCTTTGTCATATTTGCTGCCTTCCTGGGAAAGTTTATTGTTGCTGCTGTTATCCTGTTGGGACAGTTCTTTGTCACTGTCACTCTCCCCTGAGGACAGCTCTTTCTTGTGGTTTTCTTGGGCCTGGGATGACTCCTGGTTATTCTGCTTTTCCCCTTGGGAGAGCTCACTGGCATTTTCCCTTTGGGACAGCACCAAGGCAATCTTGTTATCCCCTGGGGAGAGCTCACTGTCATCTTGCCTGGGCATACCTGTTTCTTCAATCTTCCCACTCTCTGTTCTCTTCCCACTGGGACATTGAAGACAGACAACTCCAGCAGGAAGGTGCACCCAGCAGTGTTCTGGAACCAGGATAACCCAAGGACAGCACAGGAACAACAACCACTTTGTGCCCTCCTGATTTCATGAAACATTTTCCTCTTTGAAATCAGAACAGGGGCAGCTCTATGTGCAGACCAGCCTGATTTTTGTCAGCCCCTGGGCTCACACACAGGAAGGAAAAATGTGTTCTGTTGAGTTGCAATGGGATAAACAAGTTTTATTTTGGACCAGGAATTGCTGGATATCAACCCTCTCTTTGCAGCAGTTTGTTCAGCTTGACAGAGGTGACATGTCCTCACCGCTCTCACAGCAAGTACTTCGATCACAGAGCGCAGCATTAAAGGGAGAGATTTGTCTTTTCTCCCACTTTCTGCTGCCTCGAGCCAGAGCTTCCCAGCCCATCTGAGCCTTGATGACCGTGCACAGCCCCACCATGGCACTGCTCCTCAAAATCCCACCATGGCTCCTCTCCTCACAGCCCCACCACGGGCTCCTCTCCTCACAGCCCCACCATGGCACCTCTCCTCACAGCCCCACCATGGCACCTCTCCTCACAGCCCCACCATGGCACCTCTCCTCACAGCCCCACCATAGAACTTTCCCTCACAGCTTCTTCCCTCCCCTCACGGCTGCGGCGACGCTCGGGCGCCCCTCGGCGGAGGGCGGGGACAAGCGAGGACAAGCGGGGACAGGCGGGGACAAACGAGGCAAGCGGGGACAAACGGGGACAAACGGGGACAAACGAGGACAAGCGGGGACAAGTCAGGACAAGCGGGGACAAACGAGGACAAGCGGGACGCTCTCCCACCCTCCTCTCTTCCTTCCCCACCTTTTTCCCCTCTCCCTCTCTCCCCGCCCTACTTCCCTATCTCTCTCACTCCTCGTTCCTCCGACCGTCCCGTCTTGCCCCCTTTTTTCCCCCCTCGTCCCCTCTCCGTCCATCCCCGTTCTTTCCCCTCTCTCTCCCTCCCGCCGTCCTTGAGCGCGGGGTCACAGCCGCGGCTCGTCCCCTCCTCTTCCTGCCGGTCCCTCCTCTTCCTGCCGGGGCCGTTACCGGCCCGTTCCCGCGGGCCGGGCAGCGGTACCAGGTGAGGCGGGGGTGTGCGGGGCCCTGGGGAGCAGGGAGGGCGGCAGCGGGGTGGCTTCTGGAGGGCACAATCCGTCCCCCTTCCCAAATCCCAGTGGGTATCGCTCAGTTCACACTGCCAGGGAGTAACCCTCCCCTTTCCCAGCCGGCCCCCTCGGAGGGATGACGGTTCTACATACGGTTCTTTAAGAACGAGTTTATTGTAGCCGGGGCTGCCGAGTTATGACAAAGACACTTTCGGAGCAATAATTGCATTTAAAAAGTGTATTTATTGATCGTTCTGTTTAAGTAGTAGTGACACGGAGTTTTATGGCCGTGTGAAAATCAGTTGTTACCTTTGTCCGCCACCCAGACGGGATGAAATCACTGGATCATAAATATAAGGTGTTAATGAGCTCTATTATTATAAGCTGATGACTTAATACTTCACGTGTTTCAAAGCCAGCTGAAAACATTGAGGATTGATCCAGTCCTAAGTACTTGTCCTTTTCTTTCTCTGGGTTAGTGCACAAGGGCAGTTTGGTTTGTGCAAAAGATATAAACACTGCTTATTCCTTAATTTACCTTGAGGAGTTGATTTGACCTAGTTTATTGCTTGAAAATGGGAGTGAGCAAAGGAGATGTTGCCCTCTTAGCTTCACTGATCCAGCATTTCCCTAAGGATTTCCATGAATAAAGAGGAGTTGGCTGATGTGTAACTGGCATGTCCAGTTGTGTTCTTCCACTTTGATGTTACGTAAGGACTGACTTTGTTACCTGCTGAGGTATTGCCCTGGCTGTGTCCCCAGCTAACCCATATTCACTGGAACTGCTTACAGGGGGACATACTGACTGCTATTGATCTGTTCTGAGTTCCAGATTTACTCCTCTGCCTGGGACCAGAGAAGAAGTTTGGCCACTGCTGGGATAAAAAGGCTGAACTAAGTGGATCTCTAACCTGAGTGCTGATCCAGATGTTGCTGTGAGATACCAAAGATGTGCTGTGATGGCCTCGTTTGTGAACTTACCAGGTGATAGATCTTGAGGAATTGATCCAAGGGAGTAGAAAATTGAGCTGTTGCTAAATGTAGGTACAGAGGAGAAGGGAGGGATTTGTTTCAGCAATTATTGCTCAACATTAAGCTTATTTCCAGTTTACACTGGCATGATTTTGCTGAAAGGCCAGTGAAGGTAATAAAGATGCTTCCTGGGAATTCTGCAGTACAAAACAAACCTGTGTTCCTGTTGTCATACCAGGAAAAAAGTAAATTGTGACTTTGGTTTCATTTACATTGTAATACTACTACTTCAATGGTAATTAATTAGAAATGTAAATCAATGGCTTTAAGCTTAAGGTGGGCAGGGTTAGATGGGATGTTGGGCAGGAATTGTTCCCTGGCAGGGTGGGCAGGCCCTGGCACAGGGTGCCCAGAGCAGCTGTGGCTGCCCCTGGATCCCTGGCAGTGCCCAAGGCCAGGTTGGACACTGGGGATGGGAGCAGCCTGGGACAGTGGGAGGTGTCCCTGCCATGGCAGGGGTGGCACTGGATGGGATTTAATGTCCCTCCCAAGCCAAACCAGTCCGAGATTCTGTGATTTCAATGTTAGTCTGTAAAAGAAAAAAAATATTGGTGAATTTTAGTCGGGCTTTCTTTAATATATCAGGCTCAAGATAAAACTTGTGCCCTGGAAGTTCTTTAGAAAAGAGGATATTTAACACAATTTTTACACAAATGTGTCTGTAGGTCCTTTGTAATGTAGCTGAATCTGAAGAAATCCCTAGCTTTGAGAAATCCTTTGGCTTTGAGACATGCTGACCAACAACATGGGACATCGTTTCGTGGGACGGGGAGCCATGATCCCAAGGAAACTGAAGCCATTTCTCTGCAGGATGCTGTCGGGTTACAAACCCAAAAACAACGTCCAGAACTCTTACAAGATTCTGGATCTGGAGGAAGGCTGTTCCCTCGATGACGTCAGAAACTCCTACCACAACCTTGCCAAAAAATACCACCCCGACAGCAGCTCCGGCGTGGCCGATCCCAAGGCCTTCATAAGGGTGGAGGAGGCCTACAGGGTCGTGCTCAGCGACCTGTCGGCCAAACAGAAATCAGACCCGGGCGAGGAGGAGGAAGACCAGTTCAAATCCAAATCCCTGCAGCACAGGCACTACCTGAGCTTCGAGGGGGTGGGCATCGGCACGCCCAGCCAGCGGGAGAAGCAGTACATGCAGTTCCGCGTGGACCGCGCCACCGAGCAGGTGCTGGAGTACCGGCAGCAGCGGCTGGAGAGCCGCTACGCCGGCAGCGACCTCAGCAGGGCCAAGGATGTGCGCCAGAGCAAGAAGGTGAAGATCACCCAGGCGGTGGAACGGCTGGTGGAGGACCTCATCCAGGAATCCATGGCTAAGGGAGACTTTGACAACCTCAGCGGCAAAGGGAAGCCTCTGCAGAAATTCTCGCACAGCCCCCACATCGACCCCATGACCCACAACCTGAACAGGATCCTGATCGACAACGGCTACCAGCCCGAGTGGATCCTGCTGCAGAAGGAGATCCGCGAGACCATCGAGGGGCTGAGGAAGGGCATCGTGGCCTCCAGGAGGAAGCTGGGGGAGCCGATGACGCCGTCGGAGCAGAAGCAGTGGGGCCGGGTCTGTGAGCAGCTGGCAGAAGACATCAGGAAGTTGAACAAGAGGGTCGACAACTTCAACCTGGTGGTGCCCATTCTGAGCAGGCAAATGGTGCATTTCAGCACGGACAAGGAGATCCTGCGGGCGCGAAAGACTTACGAGGCCGTCCTGGAGAAGGGTTCTGGTTCAGACATGAAGGAAAACCAGGGGGAGGAGGGCAGATGGTTTGGGTGGAAGTCTTCTCTCTTGAAGTGGTTAAAACTCGTACCAAAATAATTTCCTACTAATTCCTCTCGTCAGGGTTTTGGATGCACTTTATTAATGAAATACAGCACTTAGAGAAATTTCAGGTTCACTGAGAATGTGAAACGCACGCTGTCACCTTACTTGAAAGAAATTTGGTTGTGTGATGAGCATTTGCATGACTAATAATTGAATTATTTTTAAATATTATTAAATGAAATGTGCCAGTTTGGGTTGTGGTAGAGTTAATTTTTCTCATGTGGAGCTGTGTGTTGGATTTGGGCTGGAGGCAGAGCTGACCATTCCAGGATGTTTTTTATTGCTGGGCAGGGCTTGCACAGCACCTTTTGTGCCCTTCACACCTCCCCACTCCTGGACAGCTGCTGGCTGGGTTAAACCACAGCAGCAACAAATCACTTCTTCTCTTGCAAGTCATTTTCCTTCTGCTAAAATCCAAATTAATGCTTCAGTTCAGCACAGACAGTAATCACTTTTACAGTCTCTTATCACTTCAAAGGGGAAATGGAGGCATAAGAATAACACATTAAAGTGGAGGCAAACATCTTGTTGTGCCCTGTTTGACATTTGCATTCTTATTTCAATACTTAGAGCTCATTAATTTTTGGGAGGTCCTCTGCATATTTTTTAAAAGTACATTCACCTGTTTAAGGTTAAATTCAGTGGCTGTGAAGGGAGGGTTCTGGATAGCTTGGCTTGGGCTGTACACGTGCACAAGTCCATTTTTCCATCTTTAACACAGAAAGAGGTCTTGGAAATTTATTTATTGGTGAGCACCTCCTGCCATGGGCAGGGGCAGGGACACCTTCCACTGTCCCAGGCTGCTCCAAGCCCCAATGTCCAACCTGGCCTTGGGCACTGCCAGGGATC
>JBBMKD010000001.1:115171498-115184175 GCA_037834095.1 Argya squamiceps
GCCACCCCTGCCATGGCAGGGACACCTTCCACTGTCCCAGGCTGCTCCCAGCCCTGTCCAGCCTGGCCTTGGGCACTTCCAGGGATGGAGAATCCAATTCTTACCTCAATATTAAACAATTAACTGCATTTCCCTCTGCTTTTACAATTTTTACAGCTCTTCCTTGTCCAGAACTTGCTCAAACCAGAGGGGTAACAATAGCCTGGCTTTTGTCATGGAGATGTAAATAAAAGTAACAACTCTTATTGAATCATCCAATATTGGCAAGAAAAAAAAGAGGATTTGGGATTTGTGATTATACAGATTGCCAGGGAATTTTCCCAGAATTTGTCACATCTTAAAAAAAGGAAAAAAGCTGGGGTTTTACTTGGAACTCTCCATTGATTTTCTGTCATCTGAAGTGAATCTTCTTTTTTTGCTCCCAGGATAAATGCTGTATCAAATGCACAGGTGAGAGGAGACAGCTACAGTGATGGATGCTTAGGGAGAACAGGTAAATTAACTCTACAAATCCTGCTCAGGTGAAGCATTTAACTGCTGGGGTTTTTTTCCACATGGTGGTGAAAGAAATAATCAGAAGATAAGGAGTAGGAGAGAACTTCTGTGAATTAATTTCTGTACAGAATTAACCCTTGGAGAAAAGTGGTGGCTTTGTTAAAAAGGGAACTTGGTGAAATTCAGCTTCTGGATGTCTTGACTTCCCAAACTTTCCCTGCAAATCCTGGACAGTTGCTGGGAGAAGTCAGTTCCTGCCTGGGGGTGGCTCTGGCATTCCCCAGGGATGTGTCACAAAATTTTCCATTTCCTCTGTGTCACTGCAGTGGGTGTCCCTGGCCCTGCTGTTCTCTCTGCTTCCATTCATAATTCCCTTTTTATTTCCCAGCACCCTTTTCCATGGGATCTGTAAATTTGGAGGGATTTACAGCTATTTGAAGTGGCCTGTGGTGCTTTTTTTTTTATTGTGTCATTCATGACCCAGCTCCAGAAAACCTTTGCACAGGAATATTTTTTTCCTTCCCAATAATGACTGAGCAGGTGAATTTTTGTCCTTGATCCTTGGGTTTAACCCTTTGTGCCTTTAGTGAGGTCATGTATTCCATCCTCCCAGAGGAGCAGCTGGATTGCTTTGCCCTCTGGATAAAAATCCACATTTCCCTCTCCCCTGCAGGGGCTCGGATCTGGCTCTTCATCGGCTTCATGTTGATGTTTGGATCCCTCATTGCTTCCATGTGGATTCTCTTTGGAGCATATGTTACACAGAGTGAGTTGGGGTGTTTCCTCCTCTGGGAAAGTGCTTTTCTTGCCAGGGAATTCACAGGGATGGAAGCCTGTGGTCTCTGGAAAATCCGAGCCACGGCATCCAGGTTTTAGTCTGAGATTGATGCTGGAATATCCTGGTAAATCCAGTTCCCAGTAACTGGAATTTCCTGGTAAATAAATATTTTATTATTTATTTATTAAACTGGAATATCCTGGTAAATCCAGCTCCCAGTAACTGGAATACCCTGGTAAATAAATATTTTATTATTTATTAAAGTGGAATATCCTGTTAAATCCAGCTCCCAGTAACTGGAATATCCTGGTAAATAAATATTATATTATTTATTTATTAAACTGGAATATCCTGTCAAATCCAGCTCCCAGTAACTGGAATATGCTGTTAAACCCCCACCCGTAACTGGAATATTCTCTTAAATCCAGCTCCCAGTAACTGGAATATCCTGGTAAATAAATATTTTTTTATTTATTAAACTGGAATATCCTGTTAAATAAATATATTATTTTTTATTTATTAAACTGGAATATCCTGTTAAATAAATATATTATTTTTTATTTATTAAACTGGAATACCCTGGTAAATCCAGCTCCCAGTAGCTGGAATATAGATGGTAAATCCAGCTCCCAGTAACTGGAATATGCTGTTAAACCCCCTCTCAGTAACTGGAATATCCTGGTAAATAAATATTTTATTATTTATTAAAGTGGAATATCCTGTCAAATCCAGCTCCCAGTAACTGGAATATCCTGGTAAATAAATATTATATTATTTATTTATTAAACTGGAATATCCTGTTAAACCCCCTCCCAGTAACTGGAATATACATGGTAAACCCAGTCCCCAATAACTGGAAAATCCTGGTAAATCCAGCTCCCAATAACTGGAAAATCCTGGTAAATCCAGCTCCCAGTAACTGGAATATTCTGTTAAATAAATATTTTATTATTTATTAAACTGGAATATCCTGTTAAACCCAGCTCCCAGTAACTGGAATATCCTGGTAAATATTTTATTATTTATTTATTAAACTGGAATATCGTGGTAAACCGAGCTCCCAATAACTGGAATATCCTGGTAAATAAATATTTTATTATTTATTAAACTGGAATATCCTGTCAAATCCAGCTCCCAGTAACTGGAATATCCTGGTAAATAAACATTATATTATTTATTAAACTGGAATATTCTGTTAAACCCAGCTCCCAGTAACTGGAATACCCTGGTAAATCCAGCTCCCATTAGCTGGAATATGCTGTTAAACCCCCTCCCAGTAGCTGGAATATTCTCTTAAATCCAGCTCCCAGTAACTGGAATATCCTAGTAAATAAATATTGTATTATTTATTTATTAAACTGGGATATCCTGTTAAATCCAGCTCCCAGTAACTGGAATATCCTGGTAAATAAATATTATATTATTTATTTATTAAACTGGAATACCTGTGAAATCCAGCTCCCAGTAACTGGAATATTCTGTCAAATTCAGCTCCCACTAACTGGAATATCCTGGTAAATCCAGCTCCCAGTAACTGGAATATTCTGTTAAATAAATATTTTATTATTTATTTATTAAACTGGAATATACATGTTAAACCCAGCTCCCAGTAGCTGGACTATTGTGTTAAATCCAGCTCCCAGTTACTGGAATATCCTGGTAAATAAATATTATATGATTTATTTATTAAACTGGAATATCCTGGTAAATCCAGCTCCCACTAAGTGGAATATTCTGTTAAATAAATATTTTATTATTTATTTATTAAACTGGGATATCCTGCTAAACCCCCTCCCAGTAACTGGAATATACATGGTAAATCCACTCCCAGTAACTGGAATATCCTGTTAAATCCAGCTCCCAGTAACTGGAATATGCTGTTAAACCCCCTCCCTGTAACTGGAATACCCTGGTAAATATATTATTTATTTATTAAACTGGAATATGCTGTTAAATCCAGCTCCCAGTAACTGGAATATCCTGTTAAACCCCCACCCAGTAACTGGAATATGCTGTTAACCCACCTGCCAGAACTAAAGAACTGAGTGTTTCCTCTGTTCCTCCTCTGCAGACACTAATGTGTACCCTGGATTAGCAGTGTTTTTCCAGAATGCATTAATATTTTTCAGGTAAGTTACCTGAGCAAATCCCCCTCCTTCCAAAGGGACTTTCCTGCTCCCATACCTTGATCCTCCTGGGAAAGCAGCTCTGTTTTCTGCTCCCTTTTCTGCAGAGAAAACCAGGTTTTCTCTGAAAAAAAAAGGTTTTTTTGTAGAAACCAGGTTTGATTTTCCCCTGCCCAGGCTCTTTGCTCCCTCACACTCCTGTTGGCCCAGCTCTCTGCTCCCCCTGGGTGCAGAGCTCTGGAATGGGGGTGGCCAGGGATGCACAGAGTGTTCTGCCTGAGGGATTGGCAGTATTTTTGGGAAATGGCAATCATTCACCTCTGTCCTGCAATGCCTTGGCCTCCCTCCCAGCAGAGCCAGCTGGGGGATTCAATTCCCCTTTCCCAGAGTGTTTCAAACCAATGGTTCAGTTCTCTGCTCCTTGATATTCCCTGGATTTCCTTTCACTTGGCTGAGCTTGCAGTTAAAAAGAGTGATAACTCCTTTTTGTAAGAGCATGCTGGTGTGTTTTGTACCAGCACACTGGATCTATTTCAAATAATATTATTAAATCCATCATGTAACAGTTGAAAATCCATTTGGAGTTCTCTAATAACTCCTTTTAGCTGTGGAATGCATTTTGCAATCCATGGATTTTATGAATAAAAAGGCACTGAAAGTGTTCAGCAGTGTCAGTTCCAAGATCAGTCACTGAAAGTTCCCTCTCACCTCCTTTTTTCTTTCAATTCCTGGCTGATCCTTTTCCTTCCAGCCCCTCAGCAGATGCTTTGCAGTGACCTGGATCTGGGGAAATGAGGGACATTCCTGCAGGAAACAGCAGCTCCTAAATCCCCTGTGGTATTGAAAAGGGAAACTGCTGAAGGCAGATGTTGTGCCTGAAGTTTTTAGTCTTTATTTAACATCCCAGAAGGTTTGGGTTGAAGCCTGTGGGTAGATAATCAGATTCAGATTACAATTTGATTTCCAAAACTCCTCATGTTGTGGCTGCCCCATCCCTGGCAGTGTCCCAGGCCAGGCTGGAGAGGCTTTGGAGCCACCTGGGATGGGAAGGTGACCCTGCCCAAGTAGCACTGGGTGGGATTTAAGGTCCTTTCCAACCCAAACCTTCTGGGATGCTAAATAAGACTAAAAACTTCAGGCACAACATCTGCCTTCAGCAGTTTCCCTTTTCAATCCCATCCAGTGTCACCCCTGCCATGGCAGGGACACCTTCCCCTGTCCCAGGTGGCCCCAAAGCCTCTCCAGCCTGGCCTGGGCACTGCCAGGGATCCAGGGGCAGCCACAACATGTGGAATTTTGGGAATCAAATTGTGATCTGGATCTGATTCTCTGCCACAGGCTTCATATTATTTTGATTTGTTGATAAAAATGGAATTGTTTAGGTTTTATCCCAGCACATCCTGTCGTGTTGAGCTGAATCCCTGGTGACAAAGTGAGACTTGGCTACTCTGGGCTCCTTGAATTCCATAAATCCCAGGGTTTTCCTTCAGCAGGGCTGTGAAACTGGGTGATTTCCTGTTTGAAAACTGTCCCACAGCTCCCACATGCACAGGAAACCAAATATAAACACCCAACCCAAATCCTGATCTGACTGAAATTTCAGGGCTGGGCTGTTGATTTGCACAGGATAAAATTTAAAGATACTGTCAAAATCACCTTATGCACGGCCTGATTTTTATTTCTTGTCTTTTTTTTCCCCCCTCAGCACTCTGATCTACAAATTTGGGAGAACAGAAGAGCTGTGGGGCTGAGCTCCCTGCTGGCCCTGCTCCACTTCTCCCCTGTGGTTCTTGTCTGTAGATAATTCACAGCCCTCTGTCCTTGGCTTGCTTCCCAAACTGCTGGGACTGAGACAATTCCAGGCTCTGTCTGAAGCTCCTCCATTCCCAGGACACTTGTGAATATGTACATAGGACTGGATTTAGCATTTCAAAGGGAAATGAAGCCAGGCTTTCCTGCTGGAATCTCCACATCCATGGCTTTTCCATCAGTTCCATCTTTCCAAAGCTTCACCTGTGTCCAAGTTTCAGTGAACAATTAGTGAGCAGACAGGACAGAGCCCATCCCTGCTGGGAAAAGAGCTCCTTTTAAGGATTTTATATTATTGTTCAGGTAAATATAAAGTAGCATTTTCTTTTTCTTCTTCTTTTGGTAAAAGGTTCTGGGTTTTTAAGGCAAGTCCCTACACTCAGCAGGTTGTGCATGGCAAAGCAAAGTATTCCTGACTTGGGATGGCTCTGGCACAAAAGGACATTTGCTGGCACCACAGTCCTTGGAATTAATTTCATGCTGCTCAGTGTAAGAGATACGAGTTGGTATTTACTGTATTTCCTGATATTAGAATAAAAAAAAACCCTCCAACAAACTGATGCCAATTGTACTTGATATAAATAATAAATGAGTCAGAGCAATGTCTTGCTACTCATGCAAGTGTCACTGTCTCCAGGGGAAGCTGTTTGCTGATAAATGAGTTTTTCTGACCTTTTTTCCCCTCTGCTTAAAAGGAACTGGGGTATGGATGGATTTATTGCTCACAGTCCAACCTTGTAGTGATTTCAAGTTTCAGTAAATAAAGTTTCAGTAAATTCTAGGAGTGACTCACACCCAGTTGTAGGGCTGCTATTGCCCCAGTTAAAATGTATTTATCTCTGACATTTTATGGCTGTTTCCATTAATGCCTTAGTGAAATCCAGTTTCATCTCAGTGGAGTGGAACAGAAAGTGAGGCTGAGGATGTTTCATATCCCTGGAGTGCTCCATTTGCTGGGGGTGAGTCCTTCTCATGAATTCTCTGTGGTTTTTACAGCCATTTGCCTCTCCCCTGCCTCCCCAGGCTTTTACAACTTCCCCCTAATCAAAGCTGCTGCCTCAGTGGTGTCAGAGAGCTGAGAAATGCTCTGCTGGAGACTGGAAACTGTCTGTCACCTGCTCCAGGTGGGAATTTCAGCCAGTTCTGGAGCTGCCCTTGTGCCCTGGCTGGAGTAACCCCACCCCACAGGAGTTCAACTGCCTGGAATTCCAGAAAGCTGCACTAAAAATGAATTTAAGTGCTCAAAGCAGTGAATTCACAGGGTGTTCACACAGGAACTCACCTCTGCACAAGGCTTGCACCACACAAAGCCAGGCTTTGGCTTCAGGCCTGTCAGCTTTCTTGCCCAGGAGCTTGGGAAGGGTTCCTGGATTCTTTGGGAAGTCAGGAAGGAGCCTGGAATTAATCCCTGGAACCACTCCCAGTGCCAGGATCTTGTACCTGGACTTGGAACTTGAACAGCCTGAAGAGCTGGGGGTGCTCACCTGGAGAGGAGAAGCTCCAGGGAGAGCTGAGACCACCTAAAGGGGCTCCAGGAGAGCTGCAGAGGGACTGGGGACAAGGCCTGCAGGGACAGGACACAGGGAATGGTTTCCCACTGCTTTTTTTTCCACCTCTGGCAGCTCCAGCACAAGCCAAGGGGACAGGGAGGACTCAGTGACAACAACCCTGGAGTTACTCCCAGTAAATCCTTTTTAATTGTGTAAAAATATTTAACAACACAAGTCCAGTATACATGCAGATATTCCCAGGGGGATTGAACCTTTTATTCTGTCCTCTGGGTGAGTTTGGTTGTTCCAAAACGAGTTGTTTGGTTGTTTTGTGAGCTGTGGTTCCCAGCCCAAGCTCAGAGTGTGGGTGATGAAGGCAGAGCTGGTGCTGACATGATAATTCCCACATGAGTCAGGCTTTTCCTGGAGCTCCCTGTGCCAGCAGCCTGACTAATCCCAAGGGATTAGATCTGCTCTGGGAGGAACCTGATGGAGCTTTTGGCAGCCTCTGGCCTGGGGTGTTCCTGGAAAGGCTGAGACAGCTGAGACTCCTCAGCTCTGCCAGGCACCTCAAACAAAAAACCACATTTCTTATGGTTTTTTAAAAACATTTCATATCAAATCTAGGAAAAAACCAATCAAATAACCCCATTTTTTTTTTAGTACAGAAGAGGTTCTCTTGTTCTTTGTGCTTTATTTGACACTGCAGACCCCACAGGGGGAGTTTAACTTGGGCTCTTCTGTTTTAAGGCACTAAACCCAGAGCTCTCAGTCAGCTTCTCTTCTGCTGGTGCTCAGCAAGAGCTTTTAGTGTCTGCCAGTGACTGAAACACGTTGTAAAAACTGGGAGCAAAATTCTTTTCAGGTCCTTTGTGGTGTGCAGGGCCCTGGGCTGGCTGCAGGAGCAGGTTAATGCTTCCAGGAGGGTGGGAGGAGGCAGATCTGAGCTGGGAGGGGTTCTTGGCACAGCTTCATCCCGAGGAAAAGTACTCACAAATTCCTTTCCAGTTTGTCCTGCACTTAAAATGACTCAGGAAGGCACAGTGGGGGTGGGTGAAATGGGAGTATTATTGCCAACACAAACAAAACCAGGATAAATGGAACCCACACTGCAGCTCTGAAAAAATCCCAGGTTATCAATAAAGTGCAGTTATTCCTCCAGGCTGGGGTGGGGATTTACCCCTTGGATCCACCTGTCTTCAGGCAGTTTAGTGTTCCTTTCCTTTCCTTTCCCTTCCATGTTCCCTCTTCACTGTGCTTTTGGCAGAGCAAGGAGCAGGGGGAGCTGGGCAGAGGCCCCTGCAGCATGAGGGTCTGTGTCCTGAGACCCCAAATCCATTTCAGGGTTGTCCTGAGACCCCAAATCCATGTTTAGGATTGTCCTGTGACCCCAAATCCGTGTTCAGGATTGTACTGAGGCCCCAAATCCATGTTGAGAATTGTCCTGAGATCCCAAATCCATGTTGAGAATTGTCATGAGATCCCAGATCCACATTCAGAATTGTCCTGAGACCCCAAATCCATGTTTAGGATTGTCCAGTGACCCCAGGCTCCATGCTCAGGATTGTCCTGAGATCCCAAATCTGTGTTCAGGATTGTACTGAGAGCCCAGGGGTTCATGTTCAGGATTTTCCTGAGATCCCAGATCCATGTTCAGGATTTTTCTGTGATCCCAGGCTCTGTGTTCAGGATTGTCCTGCCCTGGGGCACGTCCCAGATCCATGTTCAGGATTGTCTTGAGATCCCAAAACCATGTTCAGGATTGTACTGAGATCCCAGGATTTTCCTGTGATCCCAGGGGTCCACATTCAGGATTGTCCTGATATCCCAAATCCATCTTCAGGATTTTCCTATGACCCCAAGCTCTGTGTTCAGGATTGTCCTGATATCCCAAATCCATCTTTAGGATTTCCTGTGACCCCAAGCTCGGTGTTCAGGATTTTCCTGAGATTCCAGAAATCCATCTTCAGGATTTTCCTATGACCCCAAGCTCTGTGTTCAGGATTGTCCTGATATCCCAAATCCATCTTCAGGATTTTCCTGTGACCCCAAGCTCTGTGTTCAGGATTTTCCTGTGATCCCAGAGGTCCATATTCAGGATTTTCCTGTGATCCCAGAGGTCCATATTCAGGATTTTCCTGTGATCCCAGGGGTCCATATTCAGGATTTTCCTGTGACCCCAAGCTCTGTGTTCAGGATTTTCCTGTGATCCCAGGGGTCCATGTTCAGGATTTTCCTGAGATCCCAGAAATCCATCTTCAGGATTTTCCTGTGACCCCAGGCCCTGTGTTCAGGATTTTCCTGTGATCCCAAGCTCTGTGTTCAGGATTTTCCTGTGATCCCAGATCCATGTTCAGGATTTTCCTGTGACCCCAAGCTCTGTGTTCAGGATTTTCCTGTGACCCCAAGCTCTGTGTTCAGGATTTTTCTGTGACCCCAAGCTCTGTGTTCATGATTTTCCTGTGATCCCAGAGGTCCATCTTCAGGATTTTCCTGCCAGCAGCCACGGCCCGTCCTGGGGCAGGTGACAGTCACTGGGGTGGCCCCTGGGTGTCCCCCCTGTCCCTGCAGGTGTTGGGGGAAGGTTCCTCTCCCTCCAGGGCACCTCCTTCTCCAACCAGCAGAGCCTGGGGCTCCTCCTCAGCAGGACAGGGCAGCTCCTCCAGGCCAGGGTTCCTCAGGAACTGGATAAAAAAACACAAAACACCAGTTTAAAATCCCACAGCCAACAAAAAGCTCCAGCCCAGGAGCTGCTGCCTGGATATTCCAACTTGGGTTTCCTTGAAATTACATTGAACAAGGAGAATGTTAAAAAAAAAAAACCCTTTGTTGTCGTTACTGTGGGGGAAAAGAAATAAATGATCCCTCCAATATCCCTTCAAGTGAATTAAAGCAGCTGCACTTCTTGGCTGGGGATTTGGGGTTTTTTGTTTTTTTGTTTTTTAAAATAAATTTTGGTCAATCTTTCCAAGCAAATTCCTTGGAATTAGGAACAAACCAGTTTGTGATCTCCCAGCTGCAGAAATTCAGCAAATGGAGCCACTGGGATCCTGCTTTGATCAGTGCCAGGTCATGGGGCTGCAGCTCCTGTCACCAAAATCCCCCTGGAATGCTGCTCCCCTCCAGAAATAACTCAGCTTTCCAAGGGAAAGAAATCAAATAAAGGATGGGAAAAAATCAAATAAAGGATGGTAAAAAATCAAATGAAGGATGGTAATAAAACAAATAAAGGACAGTAAAAAAATCAAATTAAGGATGGTAATAAATCAAATAAAGGATGGGAAAAAATCAAATGAAGGATGGGAAAAAATCAAAAAGGGCATGGTAAAAAAATCAACTGAAGGATGGGAAAAAATCAAATGATGGATGGTAAAAAATCAAATGAAGGATGGGAAAAAATCAAATAATGGATGGTAAAAAAAACAAAGGATGGTAAAAAATCAAAGAAAGGATGGTAATAAATCAAATAAAGGATGGTAAAAAATCAAATAAAGGATGGTAAAAAATCAAAAAGGACAGTAAAAAAATCAAATGAAGGATGGTAAAAAATCAAAGAAAGGATAGTAATAAATCAAATATAGGATGGTAAAAAAATAAAATAAAGAATTGTAAAAAATCAAATATAGGATGGTAAAAAATCAAATATAGGATGGTAATAAATCAAATGAAGAATGATAATAAAACAAATAAAGGATGGTAAAAAAAGTCAAATAAAGCCTGGTAAAAAAATCAAATAAAGAATGGTAATAAATCAAATAAAGGATGGTAAAAAATCAAATTAAGGATGGTAAAAAAATCAAAGAAAGGATGGCAATAAATCAAATAAAGAATGGCAAAAAAATCAAATAAAGAATGGTAATAAATCAAATATAGGATGGTAAAAAATCAAATACAGGATGGCAATAAATCAAATAAAGGATGGCAATCAAAGCAAGGAGCTTTAGAAAAAATGGGACAAATTAAATCTGAGGTTTCAATTAAGGCCCCACTTTCTCTGCTAATGAAGGATCACTTCTCCAAAACCCAAAGATTTACTGCAGCCAACTGCAGACACAAGGATTATTTTATAATTATTAATATAGTAAAAAAGGATTTTTTTACTATATTAATACTCTGTAAAAAGATTTTTTCACTATTTTCATACCCTGTACAAGGATATTCTATTTTAACATACTTACAAGGATTTTTTTACTCTTTTAATAGCTTGTACAATTATTTTTTAATTATTTTAATATCTTGTATAATGATTTTTTTAGTTATTTTAATACCCCACAAGATTTTTTTACTGTTTTAATAGCCAGTAGAAGGATTTTTATTATTTTAATACCCTGCACAAGGATTTCTTACTATATTAATACCCTGTACAAAGATTTTTTTACTATTTTAATACCCTGTACAAGGATATTTCACTATTTTAATACACTTACAGGGATTTTTTTACTCTTAATACCCTGCACAAGGATATTTTCCTATTAATTATAATTAATAATTATTTATTAATTATATTAATATCTTCTACAAGGAGTTTTTAATTATTTTAATACCCTACACAATTTTTTTTTTACTGTTTTAATACCCTGCACAAGGATATTTTCCTATTTAATATAATTACAGGGAATTTTTTTACTATTTCAATCATTGTACAGGGATTTTTTTTCATTATTTTAATACCCTGCACAAGGATTATTTTTTTTTAATATTTTAATACCCTGTACAAGGATATTTTACTATTTTAATATACTTACAGGGATTTTTTTACTCTTAATACCCTGCACAATTATTTATTAATTATATGAATATCTTCTCCAAGGAGTTTTTAATTATTTAAATATCTTCCAAAAGGAGTTTTTAATTATTTTAATACCCTACACAGGTTTTTTTTATTGTTTTAATACCCTGCACAAGGATTTTATTATTATTACTATTTTAATACCCTGTACAAGGATATTTTCCTATTTAATATAATTACAGGGAATTTTTTTTACCATTTTAATACCTTGTACAAAGATATTTTCCTGTTTAATATAATTACAGGGAATTAACACAATTCCGGGAAATTTTTTAAATCATTGTACCAGGATTATTTTATTATTTTAATACCCTGCACAAGGATATTTTTTAATTATTATTTTAATACCTGTACAAGGATATTTTCCTATTTAATATAATTACAGGGAATTTTTTTTACTATTTTAATCATTGTACAAGGATTTTTTCATTATTTTAATATCCTGCACAAAGATTTTTTTTTTACTATTTTAACACCCAGTACAAGGATTTTTTTACTATTTTAATACCCTGTACAAAATATTTTTAATATCCCTGTACAAGGATATTTTCCTATTTAATATAATTACAGGGAATTAATACAATTCCAGGAAATTTTTTAAATCATTGTACACGGATTTTTTTTATTATTTTAATACCCTTACAATGATTTTTTAATTATTATTATTTTAATACCCTGTACAAGGATATTTTCTTATTTAATATAATTACATGGAATTAATACAATTCCAGGAAATTTTTTTAATCATTGTACCAGGATGTTTTCATTATTTTACCACCCAGAATTTTATGCTGAATAAGAACTTTTCAACCAAAGCTTTGCTTAAGGGCTGCTTCTTGTGCAAGGATAGAAAGAGGAAGAGGAGCAGGACTGAAAGCAGCAGGTTTAACCCAGAAATGTCTGAGCTACCAGCAGGAAAATGCCCCCAGGGTGAGCTTTTCTGCTAAAAAAAAAGAGGAAATGCTCAGGAACATCCCCTTGAGCTCATCCTGAGGCGTCAAAACAAATGATTACAGCTTGTAAATAAATTAGAATAATCTGAAATAAATTAAAATAATGAAACGGAAAGGAAAGGAAAGGAAAGGAAAGGAAAGGAGAGGAAAGGAAAGGAACGGAAAGGATCAATTTATCTGCCACTTCTGCTTCCCGTATTATTCCACTATAAGAACTCACACAGAAAATGGCCCAAA
>JBBMKD010000001.1:115222186-115233347 GCA_037834095.1 Argya squamiceps
TGTGAGGGGAAAAAATGTTTCCAATCTCCCCCCCTGAGCCTCCTCTTGTGCAATTTGAGACCGTTTCCTCTCATTCTGTCACTTGGGACAGGGCAGCAACACGAGAATGAAAAGAAATTTCAGGTGTGGAGGTTTCCAGATACACTTGAAACATTTTCATTCCTTTTTGCCCTTCTCATTCCAGAACAAGATCCCTCATCCCAAGGGATGAGAGTTTTTCCCACTCTGTGAGGGGAAAAAATGTTTCCAATCTCCCCCCTGAGCCTCCTCTTGTGCAATTTGAGACCGTTTCCTCTCATAGAATGAAAAGAAATTCCAGGTGTGGAGGTTTCCAGACACACTTGAAACCTTTTCATTCCTCTTTGCCCTTTTCATTCCAGAACAGGATCCCTGCTAAGCTCCACCTGTGCCAAGTTGGAGACTGGGCAAAGGTCTGGAGAGCACTGATAAAACCTCTGAAATGAACCTTGGCTGACCCAGAACAGGTAAACATTTTTTTTTCCATGATATTTAAAGTTGATTCTCCTCAAAAGAAGCTGTGTGAGGAGGGGGAAGTCAGAGCTCACCTCGATGTTCAGGGGGGGCTGGCAGGAGGGGAAGAACACATATTTGATTTTGTTGTAGGCTTGGTAGAGCACAAAAACAAGAGGGGTGGCCACCAGCAGCACAGCCAGCAGGGCACTGATGAAAATGCCAAAAATGATCAGAGGTAAATGTGAGCCTAAAATGGGGAACAAAAAAGAAGCAGTCAAGGAGTGCAGAACCAGCAGAAATTAAAGCACAGCTCCAAATGTGCTGCAGAATTTATCAAATAATTCAACATTTCCACATCACCCAGGGAAAACTGATGCTGTGCCAGTACCTGAGATAATTTTGCTTAAAGAAGCCACAAAATATTTTCCAACACAAGAACACAGAATCACCAAGGTGGGAAGAGACCTCCAAGATGATCCAGTCCCACCATGCCACAGTTTTACAAATCGTGAGTTTTACTGTACTTTTAATTAACAAATTAAAAAATGGCTCTTATTTTTTTAATAAGGCTTTTTAAGGATAAACTGTTTAATTAAGAAATGACACTTAAATTATTTTTACTTTTAACTTAATAACTAATTACTTGTGGCCTGCAATGTGGATATTTTTTACCTAATTACAAAATACTATTTAGACTTATGAAGAAGGTGGTGAAAAAGAAGGACTGGTTTATGCTTTAAAACTTCTATTTTGTTTTTTATATATATTGCTGTATTTTAAAACTTTAAACTCTAAGTTTTTCACTATGTGATATTTTATTTTTTTTACTTTTATTTAAACTATCTGAGGTATAAAAACATGGGAAAGACAAGGTCTGTCTTGAAGGCACTGCTTGGATCTAAAGAGATTCATTGAAATAGCAGGAGATGGGGAAAAGAAAGAAAGAAAAAAGCAGTTAAACATGCCTGCTTTGAGAAAATACACCCCAAAAGCAGTTTACAGTAATTAACCTAAAATACCTAGGAAAACAGATTAAAATATTTATCTTATTAATGTAAAAAGTAGATTTGGCTCTTTTTAGGCTTGATAGGACACAGCAGTGAGGACCACAATATAAATGAATAATGAATGAATCCTGAAGTGAGCCAGGCATTGCTGCTATTACATTTTCTCAGCTTTCAGACAGTTTGAAGAGTCAGAAATATCCATAATGTTAATAAAGTTTCATGTGGCCAATTATCTTCACCATGATTTGTTCTTCTGTTCTGAGTGAAAAGTTTCACGTGGCCAATTATGTTCACCATGATTTGTTGTTCTGTTCTGAGTGAGTGCAACCCCCCACTCTCCCTTTGCTCCCAGAGGAGCTTTCAGCCCTAACAAATCTGATTTATCTCCTCAGGAGATCCATTCCCAGAAGGCCTAAGAGAGTTTCAAGGATAAAACACCCCTGAAAAAGTGGAATTCAGAGATTCCTTGCTCCCTGCCAAGATACAGGAGTGGGGAGTGCAGCTCTCTGCCCAGCCAGTGCTGCCAGGAGCTCTGAGGTGTGATTCCCCAGAGAAGGGGGAACAATTCCAGCTGCAGAGGGGCAGGGATGGCCAGGCTGTGCCCACCTGCAGGGGTGTGGATGCATTCCTGCTGGCTGTAGGCACTGCTCTTGTTGTAGGGCTCTGAGAAGGCCTGGACTTTGACACAGTACAGGGTGGAGGGGGACACGTCAGGGACCATGGCTATGGTCTGCTTCACCTCCTTCTGCTTCACCTCCTCCTGGGAAAAGCAGAAAAAGGAAAAGAAAGGAGAGGTCAGATGATATGGAGAGCACAGGAAACTCCAACAGGTAATAACTGCAGCTTAGGATGGAGAAATTATTCTGGGAAATGTCAGACATTGCTGCAATCCCAGACCCAGTAGGGTTAGAGAGACTTTTCAGCTCATCCAGTCCCAGCAGAACCACCTCCAGATGCCTCTGGAACATTTCCAGGAACTCCAGCACCTCCCCAGGCACCCAGATCCAATAAAATAAATAATCCACTCCCTCAGCTCCTAAACAGAACTCAGCAAACACTTCCTGGGCAAGAACCAAGTGCTTCCTCCATTCTGAAATGTCAAAATTCCAATTTTTTAGGAAATTTTTTCCTGTTGCAGTTTGCTTCCTTCTCTTCTTCCATTTTACCAATTACTGTGAAACATTTTACTCTCAAAAGTATTTAAAGAACATGGAAAGAGCCATTAAAATGTGAGGGAAAAGCATGCAGGACTTCAGTGCTGGATGAACTTTCTCCATCACATTGCACACAGCCACAGCCAAGGAAATTGAGATTTTAACCCATCACTGGGAGATAAAAACCACAGTGATGAGATTTCTGAAAGAGTTACATAAAAATCTCAACCACTGGGTGAAAAAAGTCACAGTGATCATGTTTCTGATAGAATCTGTCAGGAAAAGAACCCAATTAGTTGAGTTTTTTTGAGACTGATACACCACAAATGTGCCTCTTTTGGAAAGGAGCTCCTCAGGATTTAAGCCAGAATCAATTTTATATTGTATTCCATTAGTTCACACCTCCTTATCTGAGGAATTCTTCCAGTACAGGATCCTGTAGGACAAGTCATAATTGTCCCTCATGACTTCATCCTCGGGTCCTCCTGGAGGAGAAATAATGATGTGGAGCAAAGTGTCACTGAGGTCCAGCCTCACACCAGGAGGGCCAATCCCATCTGAAAACAAGAAGATAAAGAATTAAAATCCAACTGAAAAAATGCATCTAAAAACATTGCACCAAATCTTGTCAGTGAAATCCATGACAATTCTTAAGAAACACAAAGTTTGGAGTATAATTTCGTAGTTTTACTCAGAATTATCAAGTCCTGAGGAAGATTTCAGTTATGCACCAAATGCTGTCAGTGAAATCCATGATATTTCACAAGAAACACAGAGTTGGGAGTATAATTTCATAGTTTTACTTAGAATATCAAGTTCTGAGAAAGATGCCAGTTATGCACCAAATATTGTCAGTAAAATCCATAATTCTTAAAAAACACAAAGTTAGAAGTATAATTTCATAGTTTTACTTAGAATATCAAATCCTGAGGAAGATGTCAATTATGCACCAAATACTCTCAGTGAAATCCATGATAATTCTTAAGAAACACACAGTTAGAAGTGTAATTTCATAGTTTTACTCAGAATTATCAAGTCCTGAGGAAGATTTCAGTTATGCACCAAATGCTGTCAGTGAAATCCATGACAATTCTTACGAAACACAGAGTTAGAAGTAGAATTTCATAGTTTTATTCAGAATACCAAGTCCTGAGGAAGATTTCAGTTATGCACCAAATCTTGTCAGTGAAGTCCAAGGTAATTCTTAAGAAACAGATGGTTAGAAGTGTAATTTCATAGTTTTATTCAGAGTATCAAGTCCTGAGGAAGATTTAAATAATTTTCACTCTATTCTTGTGCCATCCCCTCTCCTGTCAGCTCACAAAGACTTTTGGCACCAGTTTGCTGAGCAATGAACATTTCAGGGAGCAATTTTCCTTACTTGTTTTCAGAGGATCCACTTTGATTTCCCTGGAGAAGCAGGATTTGTTGTGTGCCCTGGCCTCTACTCTGAGGTAATAAAAGCCAGTGGTGGTGATGATGGAGGAGAAGTTGCAGGAGGTGCTGGTGATGTTCTCACACCCAGGGACACTGAGCCACTTGTCTGAGTAATCATCATTGAGCTTCTTCTGGAAGCCACTGCAAGACACAAGCCAAGAGTTTGGGTGTCATCTCCAGGAATTCCTCTTGATTTGTGTTTGTTTCTGCTGCACTTGGCTCAGTTTTGGGCCAAAAAAGGCCTCTATTGATGAAAAATAAATAAAAGAAAAATCAGCATTTTACTACGAGACATTTCTGAGTGGAAGAATGAAGATAAAAAAGGGCCAGGAAATACAAATCAGGGCTTTGAGCAGAGAAAATGAAATGTTCTGAAAATTTCAGTCACATTCAATAAATAATAATAATAAATTCTGATAAATTCAATATCAACTCCCAGCCCCTGGTTACATTTTATCTTCTTCTTGCCAGAGTCAGGATTAAATGCTCCAGGCAGTATTTCTCATTTGGACTCAGATGCTTTTTAATTTAAATATTCTCAGCAGAGAGAGTGAAATGGTGTGAAAATCCAAGTGAAAAGTTCTCACGTAGCTCAGTGCTGTCCATTGTTTTCCTGTCATGCCAAAAGAATTCCCAGGGAATGCCAGGGGGATCCCTCCTCTTCAGTGAGGTGCTGGCCACAGTGTTTGTGAAAGCTGGAGATTGAGATACAGCTTTACAGAACTGCTGCCAAAGGGGATTTTGGCATGTGATTCAATGGGTTTTATGGGATGTGATGGGGGTTTATGGCATTTTGTGGCATTATTTTATGATACAATATGGGTTTTATCTGATTTTCTGTATGTGATCCAGCCTTTTTGCCTGTGTGATGGGGTTTGATGTGACACAAGGGTTATTTCACCTGACATGAGGGGGGTTTTATATGGCTGGATGGTTTTTTATGTGATACAACATTTTTTTATGTGATACAACCTTTTTTTATATGATACAACATTGTTTTATGTGATACATTTTTTATGTGATACATTTTTTTATGTGACACAATATTTTTAATCTGATACAACTTTTTTTAATGTGATATATTTTAAAATGTGACACAATATTTTTATGTGATACATTTTTATGTGATACATTTTTATGTGATACATTTTTTATGTGACAATATTTTTATCTGATACAAACTTTTTTAATGTGATACATTTTTTATGTGAACATTTTTTTATATTATACATTTTTATGTGATACATTTTTTATGTGACACAATATTTTTTAATGTGACACAACATTTTAAAATGTGACACAACATTTTAAAATGTGACACAATATTTTATATGTGACACAATATTTTTTATGTGACACAATATTTTTATCTGATACAAATTTTTTTATGTGATACATTTTTTAATGTGACACAACATTTTTTAATGTGACACAATATTTTCTATGTGACACAATATTTTTCATCTGATACAACTCTTTTTAATGTGATACATTTTAAAATGTGACACATTTTTAAATGTGACACAATATTTTTTCTGTGACACAATATTTTTTATGTGACACAACATTTTTTATGTGACACAATATTTTTTATGTGATACAATGTGTTTTTGATGTGCTGCCTTGGGTTTTCTCCCCCACTTAAGCCTGCCCAGAAGAAATCCAAGCTGCTGACAACTGAAAGGTCCAACATCTGTATTTCTGCTCACTTTTACTCATCTCATTTCTTCCCATTCAAAAAGCCACTAAACAATTTAAGTTTCCCAGCCTTACAAATGTCGCTCAGCAATTAGAAGTCCCTTCCATCAGCAGTTTAACACCCCAAAAGCAGCTCACTCCCCTGAAATTCCAGGCTCAGATGTCACAGGGAATTCTTTTCACAGCAATGAGCCATTCATGTTCCAATTCCTACCCAAAGCCACCAAGTATTTAATTTTTAATTCTGGGAAACACTTGCAGAACAGAATAAATGGGATTTGAAACTCACTAGAGGTACTGCACGTTGTAGTTCACCTGCTGGTTTTCCTGCTTACTCCAAAGCAGGTGGAATTTCATGTTCAAAGCCAGGACACTCAGGTTGGCTGCACACAGGAGGTCAGTCACTGCTCAGGGGGAAAAGGAAACACAAAGTTACCAAAAAACTTCATGGCATGGACAGGGAAGGGGCATTTCTCATGTCAATCATGGAAACAGGAATTTATTCATTATAAAGATTGTAAGGCTGGGATATGTAAAGCATCCCATCAAGGCTTTAATTCAAAAATCATCTAAAAATCAATTCAGACAAAAATTAAAGTAGACAAATATTGAAAGGAGCAGAAATGTATAAAACAGGAGAAAAATGTATAAAATACACATCTGTATTTATTGTAAATTTTGATTTTTCTTTTTGGTTTCTAATATTTTATTACACTATGAATGTGACAACTATTTTAATATTTTATTTAAATAATTAAAATTAGCATGCATCAAGCTGCATGCAAGTTTTAACTATTTTAATGCATAAAATATTAATGCATAAAATATTAATTAATACATGTGTATCCTAATATTTTATTAAGACACACATGTAATAATTATTTTAATATTTAAAATATATACATGTATTCTTTTAATCTTTTTTAAAGAAATCTTTTTAACCCTTTTTAAAAGACACAGATGTGTATTAATTAATGTATTTTGTGTATAAACTAATTTCCATTTACCATCAATTACTTACACTTTGATGAACCGTCAACTAATTATGATGTACCACCCCTGTCCAATCTAACATTTGACTTTCTACAGTTATTTTTTCCTAAAATAAACCTCTAAAAGCAACTGCACAGCACAGAAAATAATTTAATTTTTACATGACAAGGTGGCAAACTTCCCCCTCAAAGCCTTTCTTCAGGAAGGATTATATAAAACCAGTATTTTTGTTTAAGCTCAGCTCAACTTTCTGTGCATCCCTGGAGCGCCAAGTATCCCAGAGGCTTTTGTGTTTTTTTTCCTCAGTCACTGATTCAAAAAAAAAGAGTTCTCCAAACCACAAAAAGAAAGTTTTGTTCCAAATTAATGTCAAAAGTCTCAAGGCAAAAACTTTTTTGTACTATTAAAACTCTACCCTTGACATGTTTTATGTTGATGGAGAAGGGTAAATGTGTATAATATACATTTAATATGTACAAAATGGATATAATTTAATATTTATACTTAATATTATTATTTAATAATAATATTATTTAATATTTATATATAATTTAATATGTATACTTAATATTAATATAATTTAATATTGTTTAAATTAAATATAATTTAATATGTATAATTTAATAATTTAATATAATTTCATATAATTTAGTATGTATATAATGTATATAATATACTATATATATATACACCAAGATGTAAATGTATATATAATGTTTTATATAAAAAATCTTTTTAATTTATTATAATATATTTTACATTTATATTTTTTATATAAATATATACCAAATTGAGGAGGAATTTGGCCCTTCTGCCTATTTCTGCTGCTCCAAAACAACTGACTGTGAGCCAGCTTAACTGCAGTGATGATTTGCAGAAAACCTGATTTCCTGGGTACCTTTCTGGGTGGTTTTCACACAGCTGATGGGGCTGAACAAACCCTCCTTCCCGTCCATGGGGAGATTTGCTTGAACTTTGAAGCAATAGGTGCTGTCTGGGGCAAGATCTTCAATGGTGTCAACAGGGAAAATGTTTTTCCTCTGCACCTGGAAGAAACAAAGAGCCTGTGAGGGTGATGTGCCTCCCCAGGAACACTTTTGAATTTAATTTTGCAGGGTTGCAGCCCATTTGTATAATACCCCACCTAAAAAAGGTGAACTAGAGAAAGCAGGACAGTGTTTGAGCTGGAGAAATCCTAAAGGGAAGTTTCCAGTTTTTGAGACATGGATTTTAAAAGAACTGAGGATTTTAGAAAAGTTGAGATTTTAGCTAAAGATAGGCTGTGCTGGAATTAATTAGAGTAGATAGATAGATAGATAGATAGATAGATAGATAGATAGATAAACAGATAGATAGGCTTTGCTAGAATTAATTACAATAGATAGATAGGCTTTGCTAGAATTAATTACAGTAGATAGATTAGATTAGATAGATAGATAGATAGATAGATAGATAGATAGATAGATAGATAGATAGGCAGGCTTTGCTAGAATTAATTAAAATAGATTAGATAGATAGATAGATAGATAGATAGATAGATAGATAGATAGACTTTGCTAGAATTAATTAGAGTAGACAGATTAGATAGATAGATAGATAGACAGACAAATAGATAGATAGATAGATATATAGACAGACAGACAGACAGGCTTTGCTAGAATTAATTAGATTAGATTTGATAGATAGATAGATAGATAGATAGATAGATAGATAGATAGATAGATAGATAGGCTTTGCTAGAATTAGAGTATATAGATTAGGATAGATAGATAGATAGATAGATAGATAGATAGATAGATAGATAGACAGACAAATAGATAGATAGATAGATAGACTTTGCTAGAAATAATGCAGTTAATAGTTAGTTGAAAGAAGGGGGATTTAAGATAGTTATCCCAGCTCTAAATAACTAACTGCTGGTCATTCTTATGTTAGTTTAGCTGTGTATATAATGAACAATGGAAGAACTGATAAATAGATCTAAAAGAACAGTGACAATTGGAAGTTTTTACACCTGGAAACCCATCCAAAAGTCACAGAGGGAGGAAACTGGAGTTCTCCCAGAGCTCATTTGTGTTGTTAATTATTAAAGAAGTTAAAAGTTCAGAACAAGACTCACCCTGCTTCCTCTTTCTACAACCTGTCCCCATAAAAAGGACCCAATTCAGGGAGCAAACCATGCATGCTTAATTAGCCTTTTAAGCTAATTACCATACCAAGCAGAGAATAGGAGGTGTTAGTGTTATGAGTATGTATTTGTATTTTGGATATTCAAGACTTTTGTAAATAAACAGACTCTAGAATTGTAACTTTGCAGTGAGTATTAGAGGATTGATTACCCCACTCAGCTGCCCAGGGTAGAATTCAACATCCACTTTCTAACTCTAAACTTTTGTCTGTCAGAGTTAGGTGTCCCCACTAGATCAATATCCAGATTTAATAAATCATTTCAGCTCAGCCAGTGACTGACAGGCAGGAACATTTTGGGTTCCTTTGCCATGGAAGTGGGGAGGGATTTGGGGTGCCCAGGAATTCAACCCCCAGATATTCCAAAATGAACCAGGACATTCCCATCCCTCATCACCCAAACTCTCCTCTGCCACCCTCCTGCTCTTGGTTTCCCAGATTTGTGGTGACTTGTGGGCTTTTTGATGTGAAATCCCAAAATCCCAGAGGTGGGAGGAGCCCTCCAGTGCCACCCCAGTGCCACCAGCATCACCCCAAACCTGTCCCCAAGGGCCACCTCCAGACTCCTCTGGGACAATTCCAGTGACTCCAAACCTCCCTGGGCAGCTCATCCCAAGGCCTGACCACTCTGTGAGGGGAAAAACGTTTCTAATTTCTGCTCTGCCCCTCCCCTGGTGCAATTTGAGGCCATTTCCTCTCCTCCTTTCCCTGCCCCTCCTGGCAGGGAGTTGTGGGGTGCCCCCTGAGCCTCCTTCTCTCCAGGCTGAGCCCCTTTCCCAGCTCCCTCAGGAATTCTCCAGCCCGTTCCCAGCTCCTTTCCCTTCCCTGGACACACTCCAGCCCCTCCAGGTCCTTTCTCAAGTGATGGTTCTTATCTGAGCTCCCAAAAGAACACAGATGGCCCTTAAATCCCTGCCCATTTCCCTAGAAAAGATAAAAAAGGAAGAGTTTCTCCCCTGCTCTCCACAGGAGAGCTCTGGGAGCTCTGTAGGACACACATAATGCCTTGGGAACACCTCAAAAAAATCCCTGGATCAGGGTAATCCCAATAAAACAATCCCACAGTAAGAACAAAATCATCCCACCAAGGAAAAAACACCTCTCCTAACTTTGAAGCCACACAGGAGCAGTGACACAGTGGCAGGACCAAACAATTCCATTTCAGAGCATGAATTAAAGTCCATCTCTGATAGTTCCAATGAGGTTAAATAACAAAAAAGAAATGCTCATACCTGAGCATGTGATGAGTTTTCCCAGAAGACTAGGTTATATCTAAAACTCAGATCATCAATCCACATTTTTTTCCTCTGGTTTGCTTCTGGAGGAGAAACCTTAACTTTGATGACTCCATTTGTGGACTGCAATTCCAGTCCTGGTGGGCCTATCTGAGCTGCAAATATGGAAAGAAAAAAGAAGTTAAACAGTTCTACTTTGAGAAAATCCATCCCAAAAGCAGTTTACAATAATACACCCAAAATACCTGCCTGTGGTATCTTATTTTTAATTCTTTTGAAGGATTACCTACAGGATCTTAAGTTTTCATGACGCAGGTAGTTTCTAAAAGAAATTTAGCCTAACAACCAACTACCATCACCTGCTTCTAAAAGCAGTTAAAATTAAATATTACCAACAAATGTTTCCCAAAAAAATCAGTTTAAATTATTCTAAAACCTGCAAGGCAAAAGACTTAGCTGAGTCCAATAAATCCAGCATCAAAGGAGGGCTTCAGTACCACCCTGGAACTGCTGAAAAGCCACAAATTTCCTGAGAAAGAGTTCTTGGAGCAACCTGGTCTATGGAATAGGGTGGAATGGGATGGGTTTTAAAGCCCCTCCCAATCCAGAAAAGTTTGGGATTCGACAAAAATCTCCTGTCAAAAAGGATTTTTCCAAGAAATAATCTGGGAAAATACAGAGTGACAGGAAATTCAGTCAGGAAACCTGCACCACCTGGAATAGTTTTCCCTTTCCAGAAAAGACAGAATTGCAGCATTCCATGACCTGCAGATGCTCCTGTTGGGAACCCCACCCTGCCCTGCTGTTACCAGCAGTGGAAACTACTTGTGGTTTTTCCACAATCCTTAATTCCAGACTGCTTTGGGAAGGACCTTAAAGATCATTTCATGATCATTTCATGCCATGGCAGGGACACCTCCCACTGTCCCCAAATGTCCAACCTGGCCTTGGGCACTGCCAGGGATCCAGGGGCAGC
>JBBMKD010000001.1:115501226-115514144 GCA_037834095.1 Argya squamiceps
CTTTGGACAGCCCTGCCAGGGATGCCCAGGGGGGATTGTTGGGGGTCTGGGCAGGGACAGGGTGGGATGGATGATCCTGTGGGTCCCTTCCCACTCAGGATATTCCATGACCTTTGTTCCTGTGTGAAGCTGGGCTGTGGGATGGGTAGGGTCTGGGGCTCATGCTGGGCTGTGGTGGGATGTGCTGGGCTGTGGTGGGATGTGCTGGGTCTTCTCTCATGCTGGGCTGTGGGATGTCCAGGGTCTGGGCTCATGCTGGGTGCAGGATGGGCAGGCTCTGGGCTCATGCAGGCTCTGGGCTCATGCAGGGGTGTGGGATGTGCTGGGGTGCGGGATGTGCAGGCTCTGCTCCCATGCTGGGTGCGGGATGTGCAGGCTCTGGGCTCATGCAGGCTCTGGTCTCATGCTGGGTGCAGGATGGGCAAGCTCTGCTCCCATGCTGGGTGTGGGATGGGCAGGCTCTGGTCTCATGCGGGCTCTGCTCCCATGCTGGGTGTGGGATGGGCAGGCTCTGCTCCCATGCTGGGTGTGGGATGGGTAGGCTCTGGTCTCATGCGGGCTCTGCTCCCATGCTGGGTGTGGGATGGGCAGGCTCTGGGCTCATGCAGGCTCTGCTCCCATGCTGGGTGCGGGATGGGCAGGCTCTGGGCTCATGCAGGCTCTGCTCCCATGCTGGGTGCGGGATGGGCAGGCTCTGGTCTCATGCGGGCTCTGGGCCCATGCTGGGTGTGGGATGGGTAGGCTCTGGTCTCATGCAAGCTCTGCTCCCATGCTGGGTGTGGGATGGGCAGGCTCTGGTCTCTCACTCCCCTTGCTGTCCCAGGTACGACGGGCTTTGGCACGGGCACCACCGGGGGGCTCTTTGGGCAGCAGTCCCAGACCACCAGCCTGTTCAACAAACCCTTTGGCCAGGCCACCACCACGCAGAACACAGGCTTCTCCTTCGGGGGCACCAGCACCCTGGGCCAGCCCAACACCAACACCATGGTAAGGGGGCTGGGAGGGGGCTGCAGGACTGGGGGGTTCTCAGATCCCACCACGGTGTGCTGAAGGCAGGATGCTGCAGTGGAGTGAGGATCCTCCTGGCAGTCAGCTTTGTTGCTGATAGTGGGAGAAGAGTCAGCTGTTCACAAATCCTGTACCCACTCACCTCCTCAAGCAGCTCCAGTGCTTCAGATCATTGTCACACAGATAGTGTCACTCCATGATTGACCCTGTATGGGAGTTCAAATCCTGGACTGTCTGGTGGTAAATGGGCAACATTGGTGGGCTTTTGTGACAGAAAGGTTCTACATAGTTGTAACTTGAATAACTAGAGGCTTTTGCTCCAGATCTCCTGTGTTCTTTGTCAATTTGTTGGGACTTCTCCCAGAAAACCCTGTGAAATGTTTCTTTTCCATCTCCCTTACTCAAAGCAATGAGGAAATTCCAATATCCTTTAAATCCTGGAGCATAAGTTTTTGTTGGGTTTTTTTTTGTTGTTGTTTAATTTCCTTTTTGTAACTAATTTCTTTGAGAAGGACTAAAGCTTCTGCATGCTCTTCACCCCGCCCCTCTTCCCCCAGCACCAGGGCAAATGTAACATTGTTTTATTGCCTGATTTTGTGTGTTTGATCTGTTGTTGTCAGTGCTGGGCTTGGAAAAGCCTGGGAGCATTACCTTAACCTGGTTCCTGTTTGTAGGGTCTCTTTGGGGTGACCCAGCCCTCGCAGCCTGGAGGCCTTTTTGGGACAGCTGCCAATACAAATGCTGGGACTGGATTTGGAACGGGAACTGGCCTTTTTGGACAAGCCAACACGGGATTTGGTGTTGGTGGTTCGGTATGTCTGTGCCTTCGTGATAAAGAGAAGTGCAGGCAGAGCCCTGTCCTGGGTGCTGACCTTCATGGAGGTTGTGTTACCTAAGGAACTGGGAATTCAGATGTCTGAGATACAAAGTCAGGTGCTTTGCTGTAAACTGGAGGATAAACAGGTGTAGTAGAGCCATTTTTTAACACGTGATGTGTGGGGTGATGAAAGCAGCAGGGGATACTGAGGTTCTCAGTTTGCCTGGGGGTGCCTCAGCACAGGGTTGGAAATACAGGTTGTAGTGGACCAAAACCAACCTTAGTGTTTGATATTTAGTTATTTTGGTTCTGGTGGAGCAAAAATCCCTGGATCACTGAGGCTGGAAAAGTCCCTTAAGCCCCTTGAGTCTGACCCTAACAGCTGCTTTTGGGGGTCTTGCAGGTGGCCTGGGACAGCCCCCACTCCTGGGAGGGCGGGCTGGGGGGCTCAGCTGTGCCTGGCTTTAGCTCTGCTTCCTTGCCTGCAGCCAGGCACCCATACAGTTTCTGTGGTGTCACTTGCCAGGTTTCCCAACTGCTTCCTTCCTTGTTTCCCTTCCAGACCCTGTTTGGGAACAAGCCTGCAGGATTTGGAGCCACCACGACCAGCGCTCCCTCGTTCGGCACCACCACGGGCGGGGGCCTCTTCGGTAACAGCCTGCCCTGACTTCAGGGCCCTGCAAACCCTTCCAGCCTGGGGACAGGGGAAAATGGGGTGGTTTCCATCATTGACATCTGTGCTGTGTGTGCCACACGCTGCAGGGAGCACGTGCTAAGTGTTGTAGTGTTGGAATGGTCAGGTGAGCGATGGCCCAGCCAAGGGAAATGTGCTGGGTTGTGCCTTTGCTCCTGGTGGGGCTCTCTGACCTGGGCATTTGATGGTCAAGTGCCACTGTTTTGGTGAGTCCTTAAGAGAATTTTCACCCTGGAATGGCCAGGAGAGCCCCTGGGATCCCGGGGAGCATTGGGAAGGGCATTCCCAGCAGGTCAGGGAGGGAAACCTGCCCCTCTGCTCAGCTCCAGGGAGGCTCATCTGGGGTGTCCCAGTCAGTTCTGGGCTCCACAGTCCAAGGAAGGCCAGGAGCTGCTGGAGGGGGTCCAGGGAAGGGCTCAGAGATGACTTAGGGTCTGGAGCATCTCTGGTGAGGAGAGACTGTGGGAGCTGGGGCTGGTCAGTCTGGGGAAGGGAAGGCTGAGAGGGGATCCATCGGCCCATCCAGACACCCCATCAGTCCATACATACATCCCAACAGTCCATATAAATATCCCACCAGTCCCTCCAGACATCCCATCCCATCTCCCCAGGGGTGTCAGAGTGGTGCCAGAGTCTCTCAGTGGTGCCAGTGCCAGCACAAGGAGCCAAGGGCAGGAGCTAAAACACAATTCCAGCCCAGGCTGAGGAGGAGCTGCCTTCCATGGAGGGGCAGAGCCCTGGAGCAGCTGCCCAGGGAGGGGCTGGAGTCTCCCTGTCTGGAGACATCCCAAACCCCCCTGGGCACCTTCCTGTGTCACTGCTGCACGGGCAGGGCTTTGGGCAGGGTGATCTCCAGAGGCCCCTCCCATCTCCAACCATTCTGTAATTCTGTGGTTGAAAACTCCTGAAATCAGAGATCTGGGGAGCAGAGGGGTTTGTTAGGAGGCTGTGAACACCCTGTGTTGGCACAGCAGCACTGGGAGAATTGGGGTGACACCAGTGATCCCTGGGCTTGGGCAGGTGTCAGGAGATCCTGCCCTGCACTGAAGGTGAAATGAGTCAGCTCCAGTTGACCTGGTGGCAGTTGTTGTCCTTGGTGTGAAGGACCAAAGTCCTGAGGAGCTGCTGGTGTGTTCCTGGTGGCCTCTGATGTTGGGTCAGTGTGTGACTGAGCAGCAGGAATGTGTAGGGATGGGTGAAGGGAGTGGCAGCTTCTTTCATGGGACTCTGAAATCTCTTCTGCCTTTGTAATTCTGGATTTCAGAGCAACAAAACTGTGTGTCAGAGTGAGTTAGGAGGGAGTTATGGATCGTGCCATCCCTTTCCTGCAGTGCTGTTTTGTGTTGGTTATTTAAGGGCAGTGGGGCCTGCCTGCTGTGCCAGCCTGCCAGGATAGACAGGGCAGAACTCGAGGGAGCTGGATGATGTGTTAGGTCCTTCCCAGATCAAGCTCTGTGCAGTTCTCAGTGCTCTGAACCAGGGCAGCACCTTGGCAAGCAGGGTTTGACTGTGGTGAGCAGTCCTGGGCAAACCTCCCAGGGGTGGGAAAGGTGCTTTTGAGTTCCTGTTCTGCTGGTCAGGGTCTCCACAGCCCCAGCAGGATGCTGGCGCTGTTTGGTGGAGACCAACCTCTGCAGTGTGTGTTTTTGCTTTGCCTGTGTAGCAGCTCATAGGAGGAATCAGCTGGATTCCAAGGGGGTGGGGCACACCTGCAGTTTTTCAGTTTAACCCTGGCTTTGTGTCCTAACCAAGCATGGGATGGGGTCAGCATCTGCAGTAGAACTGAGCTGATGGTAGATTTGGGGTGGCCCTGTTGCAGTTACAGCCCTGCCCTTGAGCTGTGCAGATCTGAGCTCCCACCTGCTCTGTGGTGAGGGTCAGAGAAAGGAGTGTGTGGTGTAAACAGGATTAGATGAGGTTTGTTCCCTCCAGGCACTCAAAAAACCCCAGCACGTTTTACTCTGTTGCCAGATACAGCAGCATGTCAGCTCTGCCTCTCAGGGAAACTTTGAAGTTTGTAACAAACTGAAGAGCTTAAGAAGGCAGACCAGCATTTTTGTGTGCTGCTTTAATGCTGTATTTATAACTAAAATATGTTAATTACCAGTAAAATCCCTTCCTGCTGATTGTCAGTTTAACCTGCACTGCTGGAAACTGAGAAATTTGACTTTGGCTGGGCTCTTCCACCCTGTGATGCTTTATTTATTTAAATCCATGGTTTTAATTTCATCTCTAATGAGCTGCTTGTTCTGTTGTTGGAGGTTTTGGTGCCAACACTGCTGGAAACAGCTTGTTTGGAAATAAGCCTGCAACTGGGACTCTGGGCACTGGACTTGGAACAGGCTTTGGAACAGGTAAGCAGTTTCCCAGCTCATTCCCTGAGGCTGCAGTGCTGCTCCAGCCTGGGCACTGCCTCTAACTGAGTTGGGCAAGGCTGGGCATGTTTTATCTGCATGCCAGGATGGCTCAGGGCAGCTCCAGGGGGAGCTCAGCACAGTGCCAAGGGGCCTGGCAGAAATGGGGCAGCACTGGTGGGGCTGGTGAGGTCCTCTGTGCTCAGAGCCACAGGCTTGAGTGGTGCCTGCAGCCTCATGGGCATGGAGAGTGTTCCCTGCAGTTTGATAAGGAGTTGGTTCTTTGTTGTGCTGTAAACTTGTCACAGTCCTGTAGTAAATGACAGTCACCTCTCCTGTCACAGCTCTGGGGGCAGGACAGACATCCTTGTTTGGGAACACCCAGCCCAAGCTGGGGGGAACACTGGGAACAGGAGCATTTGGAGCCCCAGGATTCAACACCTCCACAGCCACCCTGGGCTTTGGGGCCCCCCAGCCTGCTGTAGGTGAGTGTCCATGGACCTGCTGCCTTGTTCCCTGTGCCTGAACACAGCAGCACACCCCTCCCTGAGCTTTGGGAGGACAGAACACACCTCCCTGAGGCCACTTCTGTTCTCACTTGCAGTGCAGACCATGTTTGTCACCCTTTTTTTGCTAGTTATATGTATAAATTTAAAAGAATTCCAAGTTGCTTTACGTGCCCAGTCATTGCAATTATTTTAGAGCTTTGTCTTCAAGATTAGTAACATTTCCCATTATTGAACTTGGGGCACCAAGAGTAGATGTGCACAAAAAAAAATGAGGGGAGTGCAGCATTGGCTTTTTCAGTAGTTGCAGCTAGGAGAGGCCTAGAGGGCCTTTGTTAACAGGAATGCTGTGCCATTGGGACAAATAAAAAACACAGCTGTCTCCAGCTCTCCTCCTGACTTCCTGCAGACCCTGACACTAAGCTCTTGTTCTGAGAGTGGTTTTATTGTTCTTTGGGAATGCCCACACCCACCCTGGTTTTGTTGGAATTAGAATTAAACTGCTTTTGGTGGCTTGAATACTTCATGGGGTGAAGTCTTAGAGCATTTTAATAGGAATTAAAGTGAAATGCTTTAAGACAGAGAGACAAGATTTAAAATCTGTTGTAGAGGGAGCTCTAGATCTGTGGTTGTGGTGGCAGTAATGTCAGAATTCTGCAGGAAATATTTTCCCTGCACAGCCTTTCAGAAGGCAGCTGGATTGGTTGAATATTCTGCCAGGCCAGGCTCTCTCCACTGCTCTGTAGCTCTCTGTGCCCTCAGCTTTTCCCCCCTGAGGACTCAGTGAGTGTGGTTGCACACTCTGAGGGAGGAAGGAGCTGCTCTGAGAGCTGCTGTGTTCCTGCCTGCCCTGGTTGTGTTGCCAGCTCTCTAACACTAAAATGCTGCTCCTTTTGTAGCTCTGACAGACCCCAACGCCTCTGCAGCCCAGCAGGCTGTCCTCCAGCAGCACCTCAACAGCCTGGCCTACTCCCCCTTTGGGGACTCCCCACTCTTCAGAAACCCCATGTCAGACCCCAAGAAGAAGGAGGAGGTGAGTGCACATCAGCACTGAGCTCATTTCGTGGGTGGCAGTTGAAATCACTCTGCTCTGTGTGCAGCCTTCACTTCAGTGCCCAGTGAGCAGCCAGGTCAGTCACCCTCTGTGCTCTCCCAGTGGTGCAGTGGCTTTTTACCCCCCAGGACACAAAGGGCTTGATTTTATTCCAGTGGGAAGTTCCCCCATGGCAGGGGGGTTGGAAGTGCATGATCTTTAAGGTACTTTCCACCCAAACCAGTCCATGATTTCCTGCTTTTGCCTGCACCACAACCTTGGCTGTGGAGTTCTGTGCCCACTGCTGCTGGTTGGGAGTAAAGATGGATCATTGTTAATGATTGGAATAACTGCAGTGCTTTGCTTAGGGACATCTCTGAGAGTCTGAGAAACCTTTCCCTGCTGCCTTGTTCAAAAGGTGATAGAACAAACACTTGCCAGGCTTTTGAGGTATCAGGGGAGGTTCTGAGTGACTGCTGCCTCTGGGCAGATTCCAGGGGCTGGGGCTGAGCCCTGCCTGGCAGCTGGAGCCTGGGGGGGCACATGGATCCGGGCTGGGGCTGGGGCTGGGTCCTGCTTGTAATCTGGACCCCCAGGGGAGGCACATGGATCCAGGCTGGGGCTGGGTCTGGTTCCTGCTTGTAATCTGGAGCCTCAGGGGGCACATGGATCCGGGCTGGGGCTGGGGCTTGGTCCTGCTTGAAATCTGGAGCCTCAGGGGGCACATGGATCCGGGCTGGGGCTGGAGCTGAGCCCTGCCTGGCAGCTGGAGCCCCAGGGGGCTCATGGATCCAGGCTGATGGATCTGGGCTGGGGCTGGAGCTGAGTCCTCCCTGGCAGTTGGAGCCCTGGCTGTTGGATCCAGGCTGGGGCTGGAGCTGGAGCTGAGTCCTGCCTGGCAGCTGGAGCCCCAGGGGGCACATGGATCCAGACTGGGGCTGGAGCTGAGTCCTGCTGGAAATCTGGAGCCCTGGCTGTTGGATGCTGGCTGGGGCTGAGTCCTGCACATGGATCCAGGCTGGGGCTGGAGCTGAGTCCTGCCTGGCAGTTGGAGCCCTGGCTGATGGATCCAAGTGGGACTGAGGCTGTGCACAGAGCCCTCTAACCCGGGTGCAATTATTGCTTCCCCTTTACGTATGACCCCCTTTGCCTTCCAGGGCCCTGGGCTGAGCTCCCTGAAGCTCTGTCCTGTGTCTGAGGCCCCCAGTGTCCGTGTTTGTGTTGCAGAGGCTGAAGCCCACCAACCCAGCAGCCCAGAAGGCCCTGACAACGCCCACCCACTACAAGCTGACCCCACGCCCGGCCACGCGAGTGCGGCCCAAGGCCCTGCAGTCAGCGGGCTCGGCCAAGTCACAGCTCTTTGATGGGCTGGATGATGATGAGCCCTCCTTGTCCAATGGAGCCTTCATGCCAAAGTGAGCTTCTCTTTTGTCTCTGTGTGGGAATCTTCTGTAAACTCCTGTAAATCTCATGGTTTTGTGCCCTGGTTCAGATTGGAAGAACAATAACGAGTTGTCAGTAAGACTTCACTAGATCTGTTTTCTCTAGGGGAGGTGAAAAGGTTCAGCTTAAAATCTTAAGGCCAAATAAGCTGTAAAATGAGGTCAGCCCATGATGGGAGCAAAGCTCCTATAAAGTCATTTAGGAATTCTCACAAAGAAAGCTTGCACAGGGTGACACTTCCTGCTCCTGAACTGGGTGTGTCATCAGGTTTGCTCATGCCTTTAGTGTGGAGACAGATTTCTGGTGGTTTTGTCCCAGCCCTGGTTCTGTTTCAGATCCACAGATGTTTCTGTGAGAAAGAAATCATGGATCTGCCTGAGTGAAGCTTTGGGTTCAGTTTTTAGATACACCAGTGGCTGTCATGTAGAAAAGGAGTTTGGAAAGATTTGGAGTTGAGTAAAAACAAAGAGCAAAAGACTGAAGTGACCCTGCAGTAAAATGAACCTGCACCTGTGGGCCAGACCTTCTGTGCTTGTAGAAAAGCTGATTTGGGAAACAGAACACTGTGGTATGCTAAACTTGGGCTTTAAGCCTTTCACTGGCCTGTGCTTTTTACACCTCTGTATAAATCAGAGCCTTGAATGGATTTTCCCCAAATATTTTGGGATCTCTTATGGGAGACTTGATGTGTCCTGGCTGTGGGAACAGGTCTTAGAGCTGGTTCCTGGAGCATCTGAATGAAGTATGAAGTACATATTTTTGCAGTGGACAGATCCAAATCTCCCTTCCTTGGTGTGTTGTGCTTTCAGGAAGAGCATCAAGAAGCTGGTTCTGAAGAACCTGAGCAGCAGCAACCTGTTCTCTCCCGTGAGCCGAGAGAACGAGGACCTGGCGTCGCCGTCCGAGTACCCCGAGAATGGGGACAGGTGAGAGTCACCCTGCTGGCCTTGTCCCCAGAAATGCAGACTGGTCCTGCCTGTTCCTAAATTACTGCTCTACAGCAGCCACTTCTTTTCAGGGATGCCACTTCCCTGTTCACTGAAAGCAGTTCACCTGCTGGGAGGTGCATTTCCTCCTGGACTGACCATGTGTTCTTCCTGTGTGGGCACTGCCAGGTCACCCCACCCAGAATCTGGGTCAGAGGGCAGGGACTTGTGTTCTGGATGAGTCTCTCTTCCTTCTCTGTAGCAAGAAACCAGGATACTCCTTGGGGGAAATGCTAAACCTGACTCTGAGGGAAGAAAAAACCTCTCCTGATCAGTCCTCAGTGATGTGGGAATTGCAGGGGAGCTCCACCGATCCTCATGTCTCATATTTCTATTTTCTAGATATGTATTTTGTACAGATTACAATGAGGAGCTGCTAAGGCTACATCCTCCCCCCCAAAAGCCAGAATTCCACCCTCCTCTAAGAAACCTGTGGCTATATCTCAGTTGAACTCTGATTTTTGCCTTGGTTTTCTTTTAGTCAGAGTCTGGAAAAAACCTTCTGCCCAGCTCACCATGTGGATTTTATTGAAACCTACTAAAACAAGAGCTGCTGTGGGAGTGAGGTCACCTTGGCCCTGTGGGCAGAGGTTTTGGAGCTGTGGGGTTGCTGTTACATCCCTTCTTGAGGCTTCTTTCCAGCCTGGGCTCCCTGTTCCAGCCAGGTCTGCCCAGGGCACGTGCCTTAGTCCCCAGCATCGTGGGGACTGTGCCAGTTGTCACCGCTGTCCTTGCTGTGGTGGGAGCCTCAGTGGCAGAGGTGGTCCAGCAGGAGCAGAGGGAAGGGGGATAATCACTGATACTGCAGTTTGTGTCACTCCTGTTGGCTCTTTGTGCAGAAAGAGCAGAATTTATTAATGAAATCAGAGTCTTCTGAGCAGGGAGGGGCCCAGAGGGGTCATCCAAGCCCAGCTCCTGGCCCCGCACTCAACATTGGTGTGAGTCCCTCGGAATGAAATAATTGACGCTACCCTTGCTGTGCCCAGATTCTTCCTGTCGGTGCCTCCCGAGGAGAACCACCGGCAGGACGGGGAGCGGGAGGAGGAGGAGGAGGCCCACGAGGTGACCAGGTTTTACACCAACCCCATCGCCAAGCCCATCCCCCAGAGCCTGGAGGGCAGCGGGCACAAGGGGCAGGCGGGCGTGGACGACACCATCGTGGCGCTCAACATGCGCGCGGCACTGCGCAACGGCCTGGAGGGCAGCAGCGAGGACGCCTCCTTCCAGGAGGATTCCCTGCAGGAGGAGTGGGACAAGGAGGCCGAGCCTGGCCAGCAGCTGCACCCTGCAGGTGAGCTGCACACTTCTCTGCTCTTTGACACCCTAAAAATCAGAGTTTTCTCTCTGTAAATTAAAAAACAATTTGGAGGCAGTTCTCCGCTCTTTGACACCCTGACTAAAAATGGTAGTTTTTTCTCTCTGTAAAGGATTTGGAGGCACACTTCTCTGCTCTTTGACACCCTAAAAATCAGAGTTTTCTCTCTATGTAAAGTAAAAAACGATTTGGAGGCAGTTCTCCGCTCTTTGACACCCTGACTAAAAATCGTGGTTTTCTCTCTCTGTAAAATAAAAAACGATTTGGAGGCAGTTCTCTGCTCTTTGACACCCTAAAAATCGTAGTTTTCTCTCTCTGTAAAGGATTTGGAGGCAGTTCTCTGCTCTTTGACGCCCTAAAAATCGGAGTTTTCTGTCTGTGTACAAAGTAAAAAAAGTACAAAACAATTTGGAGGCAGTTCTCTACTCTTTGACACCCTGACTAAAAATCGTAGTTTTCTCTCTGTGTAAAGTAAAAAAGTAAATGATTTGGAGTAGGGGAAAAAGTGTTTAAATGTCTCATTTTTCTTTTTTCCTCTTTCCTTAGTATGTGTTAATAAAATCTATCTATTTTTCTTTTAAATTGAACCTGTTTGGCCTTTTTCTCTCAAAATCCTGTTTCCCAGTTAATAAACGAAATTCAGCAAACGTAAAACCAGTACATAAATTGTGCTTTAGCCAAAAAATTCAAACCAAAACCACAACACACCCTCAGCTTTTGCTTTCTTCTTTCCTCCTTCCACCAGAATACAGATCTTGCTTTTCTTACCTAGTGCAGAAATTTTATCTGCTGAGTCAATGAGCATTTAAATTTCATCACCCTGTGTGCTGGAGTTTTTTAAACTTGAGGAGGAAAAGGGAAAAGGTTTGTTAATCCTTCCAGGTAATATTTATGTGGCATGTAATGAGACTGGCAGGTGACGTGGGCAAAAGAAATGTCTCTAGACATTTTGTAGATGCAAAATCCTGTTGGGAAATAGGAAGATGATTAGACAAATTAATAGGTAAAGAAGGATTGGAGTCTGTTAAATGTAGAAGAAGCTGTAGCTTGGTCAGCAGTGCCTGAGGCTCCAGGGTACTAAATCTAGGAGAGTGTTTCCTTCAAATGTTGATGCATTTGCAATTTTTCTTTTCCCTGCACACCTTCTTCCCTTCCTGTTTGCACACCTGCAGCTCTCTGGCAGGTGCCTGGGCTGGCAGAATCTGCCAGAGCAGTTGGTTTAATGTGCTCTGGAGGCACATGAGGATCAAAGGCGTTGTGGTGTCTGTTGCCTTTGGGTGCCCCAGTTCTCAGTTCCCCTGAGGCTTCCAGCTGTTCAGGCTGGCAGAAGGAACGGGTTGGCAGTGTGGGAATGTTGATCCGTTGCTGCCAGCCCTGTTCTCAGGGAGCGTTGTGTTGCAGGGATTGTTCTGACCCGAGCTGGCTACTACACCATCCCGTCCCTGGAGGAGCTGGCCCGGCTGACCAACGACAGGAAGGAGTGTGTGGTCACCGACTTCACCATCGGCCGCCGCGGTGAGCCCCGGCCCTGCTGGCCTCACCCGAGGCAGCCAGGGAACCCAGCTCCCAACCCTCAGCCTGGCTGCCACCACTGCCCCTGCTCTGGGGGCAGTTTGCATCAGAGTTGTGTCAGATTTTGGGGTACAGTAAATGCCAGTGTCACAGACTGCTTTGGTTTGGGAGGGGCAGTAAGGCTCATCTCGTTCCATGGGCAGGGACACCTTCCACCATCCCAGGCTCCAAACCCTATCCAGCCTGGCACTGGCCATTTCCAGGGATCCAGGGGCAGCCACAGCTGCTCTGGGGCCTCCCCACCCTCACAGGGAGCAATTCCATCCTGATATCCTCTCTGACCCTGCCCTCTGGCACTGGGAAGCCATTCCCTGTGTCCTGTCCCTCCAGCCCTTGTCCCCAGTCCCTCTGCAGCTCTCCTGGAGCACCTTTAGGTGCTCTCAGCTCTCCCTGGAGCCTTCTCCTCTCCAGGGGAGCACCCCCAGCTCTCCCAGCCTTTCAATATCGGTGTCAAAGTTGATAATGCTCCTCCAGAGTTTCCTCAGGGGGAAGGTGTCACTTTGCTCAGGAGACAGGACCGGGCTGGGTGGGGACAGGAGGAGCACAGCAGGAACGTGGGCTCTCAGGAACATGACTTTCCACAGACAATCTAGTTGTGACCTTTTGGGTTGTTTTGCCAGGTTATGGATCAATTTACTTCGAAGGAGAAGTGAATCTAACAAACTTAAACCTGGATGAGATCGTACACATCCGGAGAAAAGAAGTTATTGTTTACCCTGACGACGAGAAAAAGCCTCCCATTGGGGAAGGGCTAAATAGGTAAGTGTTAGATGAGGATGATTGTTAAAATGCTGACAGTCTGCGGGCTGCAACCAAGGGACAAATCCAACCGGTGCATTCAGTTTGCTGTTTACAGTTTACAGTTAGTGAGTTACTTGTAAGTTTCTGACCCCCAGATTGGGTTTAGAAGCTAATAGGAGTTTCCCTGCCCCGGGCTGTGCCCTGCTGCAGTGCCCAGGCTGCCCAGGCTGCTGTCCCTGTGTCACCATCTGCCAATGCAAGTGGGGTTTGTGATGGTCCGTTTTGAGGATCTCAGAGCACAAAAGACACAGCAAAGGGACAGCTCAGTTTACTCAGTCACAAATGCACCTTTATTTAGTGCCAACAAAGGCGACAGTGGGGAGAGAAAATTAAGAATAGTAAGAAAGAGAAAGAGGGGAAGGGGATTATAGCTACCAACGTGGAGGGAC